>OVAY01000152.1:0-46144 GCA_900406395.1 Kernera saxatilis
ATATATATATATATATATATATATATATATATATATATATATATATTAATAAATTATTGTGGCGGAACTTTTGAATGACATTCAAAATGGTTTAAATATGATAGTCTTGCTTAATAATGGCTAATATTATGCCAGATAATATGAGCAATGTGAATGTTCATTCACAAGCTCATTAAATACTTAGGCGTAAAACATAAGTACGTGTAGATTGCTAATTGAGCTACATTCAAGCAACACATAAAATCATTACCAAATTCTTTTATTAGTTAAAAGTATAATTAAATTGTGCAACTAGTTTATAAATTCATATACCAATAAAATAACCTAGCTAATTGCATATAATATTTCCTCAGCGATACAGCATATGTACCATTTACAAGTCTCAAAGAGAGAAACATTCTTTATACCCCGCCAAGTAATTGGATGAGCAAACAAATCCGATCAAAATGCTATATATTTCACATCTGAAGAGCATACGGACGTACAGTCAATAGTATGTAAGAGTAAAGAGTGAAACCTACTCAAATTTCTGAGAACTATTGGAACATCATCTTATACGAGAGGTGGGGTCATGAATCATGAGTTGATATCAGTGGGAGAAGGAGAAATTGTTATTGCCAAAAAGGTAATTGAGACCACACATGCTATGTCCACAACCACATTGTAAGAAAGATTCCCCTCGAAACTTCGCAATAAAAACAAAGAGGTTTACAGCAATTCAGTTTTTTTTTTTGTGAATAATAATAATGCAGCTTACAAATGAATAAGTTAAATCTTTATTATTTTATTTATTGTTTACATTTCAATAGTTTACTAATCTACTTATAGTTTGAGTTTCTAAGGTTACTATTATAGATACATGTTGAAATATAAAATTTATTAAAATTTGCAGTAATTATTATAAATTTGAGAGTATTCTCTTTATATCAGTAATTCCCGGTACTAATTAACTAAATAAATTATTGATCTTGAAAACAATTTTTTTTGGGTGTTCAAAGAATCAACGAAAAAGTTAGTGCTAGTTATATTTCTTTCGCGTAAAACTTATCAAATTTTTTGACAAAAATATTTATCGAATTCAGATTGGTTCCTTGTATATATCATTTACTTGAGCAATTTTATTATCACACAAACGAATATCAATGTATTTTGATGTCGACTTGTATTATATGAATTACGAAACTTAAATTTATGCACTTCCGATCTGTGAAATAGACAAGCGAAAATGCATAAACGGTGGTTTACGGCGACTTCGTATTTTCTAGTGGAGTTTTGGGGGCAAGCTATGGTGACATATTGAGTGTCTAAAAAAGAAGTGGATTCCTTTGAAACCACCACGTGAGGGTCATTTTGAAACAAAAAAAAAAGCAAACACGTCGTGTAGGGATTGGTGGTATCTAAAGAAGAAGACCTCGCGTCTACATATGTTAATTAAAAGGGTTTGAGATTTTGCGATTTTACGTTCGAAGGGGATATGATGACGGTATACAAACGCGTGGAGTTTTGTCGCTTCGTGTTTGCAATTTAGCAAGTTTATTTTGTCATATATTTGGAAATTTTTTCAAACAAGTAAATTAGACTATTAGAGTGAGTTCTGCACCGACAACGACAATCTAAGGAATTGGTCGACAAATGATTTAACGATGAATTTGAATAATCGGATATTTGATAAGTGTTTAGTTCCTTTTTCAAGGTTACGAGTGATAATCAAAACCTTAGTAATTTAGACGGTAGACGTAACACAATTTCTGATTAGCATCTAACGATTCATGAACAATATTGATAATAACCTTAAAACACTCGAGATTCGCAAAAATAAATAAATACAATATTGTATAATCTATTTAAATAACACAATTTTTATTTTAAATCACTAACGGCAAAATATAAGTTTTGAAAAACACTTACCTTTAACTAAAAAAAAACACGTACAAGTTACAGCTATATTATGTATTTTTTTTTCCTTTACGAGATATATAAGTGACTAGCATGGAATTTACTAATTATACACAAATTATCCCAGATACTAAAAATCGAATTTTTTCGTTGTCAAAAGACACGCATCTTAGAATTATGTTGGCGAAAAGAAAAGAATTATGTTATTTTTCTTATTTTATTAAATATTTATATGTTTTAAAAATTCCTATTTTTGTTGACAAAAAAAATCGTACTTCACGCACTCAAAATTTATACAATTCCATGGTTTCAATACAAAATAAGCCATATAATTATGGCTAAACTCTAATTAGTTAAATAAATATCTGAAATTTGAACTGATGATCATCACTAGCCTAGTTTCCCTCGAGCATGCTAGCTAATATGAAGCTCTAGTAAGAAAAAACAAAAAAAAAAAAGAGAAGAAAACGTTCCGTAGCGTAATCAATCATTTAATAAAAAAACCCTTAATTTAAGGTTAAGGGATTGGACCAAAAAGGACCATTGCAAAATTTATGTCTCCCCATTACATGCATCGATGTCTCGCACTCATACTTATTAGGCTTTACGCAACACTCTCTTTTTGCCAAAGATTAGATCCTAAGTTTTGTCACGCAAAGCAAATTTCGGAATCCTATATTTATGTTTCACCTTTTTTTTTTTCATTTCAATGGATTCCTATATTTTTTATATATGTACTTATATGGGTGACAGCCAATAAATAATTTTCTCTTAGTTTATATTTATTTCAATGAAGTTCTGACCATTTATATATTAACTGTTTCTCCAGAAATTCTACGAAGTGAATGATTGACCCTTTGGGCTACTGTCAGAGTGTCAGTTATTGTAAATATTTATTCTTTTTCATCGGTCGATAATTTCGTCTATAACCGGAAAGTTCTGTTGAACGTTTTGAACTCCGGTTCTGGCAATGGTTATGTGAACCACGTACAGTTGCATCACTGCAATAAATAATGTTTTTTTTTAGTATTATCTTGATGAATAGATGAGGCTTCACAAGTATTGGTGATTGAAAATATTTTGTTGATATTTTTGTTACGAATATGAGCACGTACGACGGTGTTGCTTAATAAGAAAGCCAAGATATAAAGGACATATATTTATTTGCTTTATTTTTTTTTTTGGTTTAAATATTTTTTTTATTTGCTTTATCTTGAAAAAGTACATATCAACTAACTTAACCTCCATGACGATATCTTTTGTTAGGTTCATTTGTCTCCGTATATGAGTTTCTTAAACTGAAGATTCTCAAAAACCAGCATCACCTTTGTTCTCATTTTGTTTTTGTTTTGACATTTTGAAATCGTTTTTTTTTTCTTTGTCAACCAACTGAATATTGTTTTAAAAAAAATGTCTTCCTCTTCTATTAAAATTGTGAAAATATATATTTTTATCCTGGCCTCTTCTAAAGACGTGTATACTGTACTCTTCTCTTGCAGATAATAAGATGTCGAATAACTTCCAAACCTATCTGTGTTAATAAGATATCAAAGAATTCCAGACCTACATGTGTTTTTGTGAAAAAAGCCCAAGTTAAAAAAAAATGAAAAAGTTCGTAAAGAAGTAGCAATCAAGACATAAATGTGGCAATTGGGCCAGGAAAATGAGTTTCTATAACTAAAATGAAACAATTCAGGTTAAGGCCTACCAACCCATAAAAGAGATTTGCAAGTGCAACCCAAGAAAAGTAAGTAGGCAACATATATACAAATAAAGACGAGACGCAGTATTACAACTTACGTTAGATAAGCTTGAAATTAATAATTAAGCTAGATAAATACTACTGAGAAAAATACTGTATGGTCTATTGTAAATTTATGTTTATTCGTTCGTCTTTACAAACAGAAGAAGAAATAAACAAGTATTGTCAGTGGCTCTCATTTCTATATATAGAAGTGATGTCTTTAGGAAACCAAAGATAATGTTAATGTTATTGGCTTTAACATACTAACCTCGTAACGGTCAAACCAGAGCTCATTTATCGAGATTAGCCTTTCCGTATTTACTTAGCTATTCCTATCACGATTCACATGCATGAACACAGACCAATCCGATTCAAAATGGAAATTTCAGTTTATAGTACATTGCTATAGTCTTATCAGTTGCAAAAAAAACATTGAGGAAGTAGAACAAAAACTATGAAAACAATATTCAACAGTATAAAGAAGGGAATCGGAACACATATTTCTACGTAGTGAGATTTAAATGCGATTCAAAGAGCTCAAATTTTGTCAGAATATAGACAATTATTTATGTTAGGCTTTAATTTGAGGCATTATTTGTGATCTTGTGTTTGTGGAATTTAGATTTGCATCACGTGGATTTCTATATCGGATCATAAAATTGAATGCCCGTTATTAAGAGAATAAAAAACTTTAAAAAAAAGAATTAAAACTTGGAAGAAAATGTAAATATCTCGTGGCCCTTTTTTATCCATAGGAGTAATGTGTCAGAAATTGCATGTGACAAGTTAAATATTCCCATTCGTTCGACTATGAACCCATGTGTTTTTACTTCCACGCAACAATGATATTCACATTCATGAATCATGTTTCACATAGTTATCTCAATTTTGAACGGCCATTATAATCTATCATTTTCTCAATTTTTCCTTTCATTGATCACAACATAAATTCTTACCCATTTTAATGTCGAGAAATCAAAATGTAACTTCGCTTGTTAAAAACCCCAGATGATATTAGTTCTAAAAAACACGTAGGACTGTATTACCATATTCTTAGATTAAAATGAAGAATAGAAAACAAAAAGGGGAAAAAGTCAAACTCAATAACCCCACGGCCGAGAAGAAGTATATGATACCATTAACACTAGAGAAAGCTCTCCGTATTATATCATAAATTTAATAAATTGATGAAGGGACTTCTTACATAGAACACATGGAAAAATGATGAAATTGTGTACATATTAAAACGTGGTATGCTAATTATGCTAGTGCTACTAATTACTAAACGTTATGAGTCTTTAACATCAATAACATGGGTTAGTTGTTATGTATAGAGAGAGAGAGTATGTAAAAAACGAAAAGAAATTGAACCCGACCAAAGGTAGAAATAGGGATTGAAGAAGATACAGTTAGCACGTGCTTTGAGTTTGCAGATTCTCTTCGTGCAAAATAAAAAAAAAAAAAACAAAAAAAAAACAGAGAGAGAGAGAGAGAGAAAAGTTTGACCGTTGACCAGAAAAGAGGCGCGGGTAAGCTAAGTTCAGCGAGACTCGATACCTCGCTTTCACACATCTCTAACAGACACGTGTCAGTGGTCACGCTCCACCTGTTAGACGCACGTGCCTCAACGTCGACGACGCAAGAAGAGAACCACATTCACATAACGCATCCCTACCTTTGACCTCTGCTTTGTTCCCTTCCTCCCCTCACTCTCACTGTTTATTTACCCTTCAGACTTAAAACCTCAATTGGATATGGACTTAAGAAAGAAACGCGAATGATGGAAAATTTCTTCAATTTCTTTCGGTAAGATACATAGGTTAGTGTAGATTTCAGATGTTTTGAGGATCTGAATGCAAAAATTTGGAAATTTTGGGAATTACATTACTTTTTTTTTTTTTAAATAACTCAAAGATAAATCTCAAACCTATGAAAATGTCGAGACTAATTTTCTGGAAGAGGTGCACTTCACGGATAGACTCTCTCTCTGGATATGCAAATGGGTCCGAAAACCGGGATTCATATCTGTGTGGGTGTCCAAGAACAATGTGTTATAGTTTTACGCAACAGGTAGATCGAACCTGAAACGTATTAGCATTCCATATCCGTCTTTTTACCACCTGACCACAAGGCCTTAGACTACATTACTTTTTTTTTAGAAAAGGGAATTACATTACTTACAATATGCTTTGCAGACAATTTATATGAGTGTTCGATATATGTTTCGGTATGATTCAAAGATCATTTTGGAAACTCTTTACCGAGAAACATTAATTTAGTAATGTATTAGAGCAGTGTAGCCAGTTTAAGTAAACCGAGTAATCATGACTGGTTTGATGTAAGTAGACTAAAACCCTATAAGTATACAATCATTTTTGGTCACTTTCTCTAAATCTTTTATACACTTCATTTTTTTGTAACTCCTAATTTTATTTTTCACTAAACAGATAGAAACTCATTTTTAATTTATTTTAACATGCAAGTTGTAACGACAAAAAAGGATAAAACAGTCGATTTCAGTTTCAGGTCACAAGAATCTAATTTCAGCATAGTAATGTTTGCTTTTCGAATGCATTGGATGTATTTGACAGAAAGTGTCAAAGATATAGAGTTGTCACACACTTCCACTGTAGCTCATTACGTTTTTGTTTTATCATATTTTGGCAGCTATAACTAAGATTCCACTTTCCTCCACACTTTGTTCTTTTTTTTTGTTTAACCTCCACACTTACGTTCGTATGGTGTTACCGGAACAACTGAATAAACATATCGGACGGAATAATCGAAACAAGTGAAACAAATGGATCAAGCAATACAGAAGACATAAAAATAAAATTTTAATTGTGATTATAATAAATGCGATATAATATTTTCGGATTGATGGATGACACACTTTGGATACGGGTTTTGTTAAACACATCTAGATACGTTGTGGCGTGTACTTTGGTCAATTTTGAGGTCATTTACACATTTCTACTAATTTTTATTGATAAACACAGAATGTTAAGAAAAGTAAGTTAACTATGATTTGTTTTAATCGCCTGTTATGTATATTATGCTGCACATTTTCACTACTATAAACACAGTATAAACGTTTAAAAATGTGTTTTAGTCTGGCTCTCCTATTGCATAACAGAAAGTGTGACGAAGCATTATGTGATAATTGTAATTGAAAACATAAATATAGATGGAAAGCTTCAAACTACAAAGAAATGTACTCTTTGTTCTCTAGACTCTCCCATCTTGCACTTTTTGTACGTGGAGGGTCGATTTATAAATAAAATTGATAGTCTTGAGTTATTTTTCTTTCAACTTTTCCCAGTATCCAAAATAGTATTTGCTTCCCCTCCAATTCAATACATCATGCAAAAAAAAAAAAAAAAAAAAAAATTCCAATTCATGATTCATGAAGATGGGCTAGGAGCCCAAAAGTGTTGGTTCGTCTCTTAAAAGTTAAAAAAAAAAACTTTTTATCCCCCTTTTTTCTCTCTTTCCCAACCTCTTCAGAACGAGAAAAGAAAGAAACATCAAAGTCAGGCAAAAATGTGAGCACCGAAATAGCCAAACCAGATTACTAACGCCTCCATGTGATTTCACATTCTTTCTTTCATCTCTATCTTATCCAAATTTCATCAAAAGTCACCGCCATATAAAAAGAGAGAGAAAGATTTCATCAAGCAAGTTCATAGAAACATATATACATTCGTCAGTAATACTAATTATCCCCCCTTACAGAGATAAATACATTATATACATACAAACACATAAATAGAGTTACAAAAATTGATTTAATATTATTGGTACAGTTATTAATTGATCTGAGCAAGTAATTTACACTTATAGGTGCAGAGAGAGAGGTCAGCGACTGAGATTTACTTTGATGCATTTAAAATCTGGCTCACTCTCCCCACTTTCTGACTTTCCTTCCCTTTCTAAACTTCTAGATTTGTTTTGGTTTTATGTTTTTATATATGAATGGGAAAATCGTAAAAACACTCACTCCGATCTATTTTAACTCCATATAGACGGTATATTTGTAAGTTTTGTAATCTTATGATTTTGGTTTCGTATTAGTACACAAATGTTTATACATGTATAAATTAGTGCATATAAACTCATACACATAAACCTTTACGCGGTTTATATATAAATATACATACAAGTTTGGTCGAGGTGGAGGATTGAGGGACATAGATAGAGAGGGGATGCGACCAAAATAGATCATATCATATGAAAAAAGACGGTACATTGAATTGAAGAAGGCTTTAATTTAGAGTTTTTTTGAGTTAAAAGACAATTCAGTAGAGTTTAATATATACATGTGGTAGATACTTTAAGTTGTAGAATTCGATTAATTAAAAAATATAGATATATTTAATAATTTAATGAGTATATTCGAGAAATAGATTTGTATAAAATGGTAAAGATGGAATACTTAACTATAAAAAATTAGTTATATAAGAAAAGGTCTGAACGGGTTATATCTCACACTCATTAGTCACTACCAAGTTTATTTGGATTATCAAAAGTAATTTCCTCATCTAACTATTCAGATAGATCTGGCTCCCAACCAAATTGCTGTTAAATCCATCGTACCATGTTGTTGATATATTTGCATGAAATATCCCCTATATGAATGTATAGTGAATTAATACCGTTGCTCTCTTCTCGCCAGATATATAAGCTGGATATAAACTAACAACAATTTACAAATATTTTATAACAACGTTTGGTTAAAAATTCGTAATTTGTTTGGATTTTTTGTTTACTTTATATACAATATGATTAATTAAGATGTTTATTTTAAACAATTCCCTAGCAATTAAAAAAAAAAAAAAGTGGTAATGGTGGGGCAATCGAGGCCCCGGGCGATACCGACTGCCACAACTCTATGCATCCTCTTCTAATTTTATATTTATCACAAAAGAAGACAAAACAATACAAAAACAAATAAATACATTGGAGAAAAGAACAAGATATATAATAATATTTCTCCTTTTCTTTTTTCTTTTTTTCTTTTTTTCTAGATCGATATATGATTCTAATTTCTAAATATCCGTTATAAATAACACTCCTCTTTAAGGCTCTTTTCCGTTGCTGACTCAAATCTCCCAACTCCGAGAAAATCTCCAATTTCCCAAGTTTGTTTCTTTATCGCTCAATCCCTCACGATTCATCAATTTCCAAAGAACCCAGAAGGAAAAATATCATCCGTTTTCTTGTTGAGATCACACAAAGCAATCAAAACCGAATATCTGAAATCTGAGATCTTTACATCATCAATGGCATCGTCCGGCCTGACTCGATCGGGAAGCGCGCCGCAATTCCACCTTGACGAGAAGTGGAAGCTGTCCAAGAAAGACGGATTCAGCGGTGGCGCGTCGAGGATCACGCGCTCCTCGTCGACCTCTTCTTTCTCCTTCCACGGCGGCAAGAAGACTCAGAAACAGGGGAGATGCGCTTTTACGAGGAAGTGCGCGAGATTGGTCAAAGAACAGAGAGCTCGTTTCTACATCATGCGTCGATGCGTAATCATGCTTATCTGCTGGAGAGATAACTACTCCGATTCATAAAATCAAACACAAATCTCTCTCTCTCTCTCTCTGTTTCTTCATCTCTCTTTACTCTGTTTTTCTTTTCTTTCTCTGCTCTGCAACTGAAGTAGATAGATAGATATACATGTACATGAAGGGTTCCCTTTTCTTATGGTTTCTGCTTCTTTAGATCAGTTTTAGATTTGTACTTTTTATGTTTGAGCCTATGATTTCTGGAAAGAAAAGCTCTGCTTAGAGATCAGTTTCAGTGTGAAGAAGTTTTCAGGGAAAACAAAAAAAAAAACAGAAAAATTGTAAAATAAGCTAATATAAAATAATTAGATTCGTCTTTCGACTTCTTGTGACGATTAGTTTCGTTTGTTGCTCTTTGTTTTTCTTCATGTTCATTAATGATTTTTACTGTGATGATGACGACGATGAATGTGGCGTTTCTCTCTCTCTATAGAGTCTAGAGGTAGAGAGAGAGAGAAAAAGATTCCATTGGAACTGTTACGATTAAGCTATGTGTGGATGTTGTGTGCTTAGTCTGACAAAGTTATTAGTTTTCTACTTTCTTTTTTAATATAAATATAATACTACTCAATTACGTTTTAGATTTTTTTTAATCACTTATGATTAATATTTAAAGGTGTAGTCAAGCTCTCTTGTTTATGTCTAATGATATACAATTAAACTGGTTGAATTGTTAATATAGTGAGACTAGGCCATAATCAGACTTGTTCAAATTACGTCAAGAAATTCCAAATGTGTTAAATATGATTACGACTTTCTTTTATCCTTATACTATTACGAGGCTTTTTCAAAATAATTTTAAATTTGTGCCATTCCGCAAGACCATTGATGAAATTGGGTTTAACGGGTAATAGGAGTATTTGATTTTGCTTGGGAATCTCAGGAAAGAATTAATCACAGCACGATATGCGGATTACATCTGGTTTAATTTTTTAATTTTAAATTATGTCATTCCGCCATTACTTGTTTAGTTATAGATGGTTTAATTGCATCCTTTGTTTATGCTTAACTGAAACCAAAACTTTTTAGTGATCTTAACTCCACTTTTTGCATCTCTAGTGCGAAACAATTTGGTCATTTAAGATTTGATATCTAAATACTATTACATATGCACTTACAAACAAATATTTGGGTTAAAACTCAATTAGTCTGATGATCTTAGCTTATATATACTACAATAAAGATGTTATATCTAATTCAATAGAATGAAGATTGTGTTTTATTTGTATTTTTGAGTAAAAACAAAATCTATTATATTTTTCATTCACATTTTCACAAAATTTATTTGTACTTTACCATTCAAATTATTAAAGAAAAAAAGCTTTCTTAAACATAATTTGTTTTGGGTAGTTTCCTCGTGAAATGTGAATTTATTAATCGGAGAGAAATCTGAATTAATTAATACTTCACATGGAAAACTAACAGCTGGGTTTCTTGTAGTTTCTTACCATGGGCATCTCTGCACTGCAGAGAGATCATATGCATCTGACTCCTTTGATACTACTTTATACTATATTTGTATCCATTTCTAACCTGTATATGGTATATATATAATTTTTTTTGGTCATCATACTGTGTATATATTTTTTTTTGGGGTCAAACCATACTGTGTAAATATATATAACTCTTTCGCAAATAAAACAATTACTGCATTTGAAGAAATTCTTTACGACTGGCGCTGCTTATTTCATTAGTAAAATTTACTGGTAATTATTTGAGACAGTAACTACATATGATTTGTTACCAAATCAGTACACGATGTAAGTCTGTCTATTTACAATGGAGCTTACCACTTTAGGCTATTGGACTTTATGATACATTTTGCTATATCATGCTAAAAAATCGATTGATCAATATTGATATGACTATTGAGGTATTTATAGAAACATAGGCTATAGATTATTTCGGAATATTGTGCATTTGAACCAAACCAATTAATTTCACAAGAGTGGTGTATAATTCTTACAAAAACTCAAATTAATCCAGAAAACTGAAGTTTAATAATATAAAATCATTAGTTGAAATATTCGCTAAAACTAAAACTAATTATTTTAGTCTTAGACATCACCATGAATTTTTTTGTTTATATCTACTTCTTCGATTAGTTCGGCAATGATTATGTAGATAAAATTTATGGCATGCCCAATACATTTTTCACCATGTCGCCACTAGCATCTTTTTAGGTATATTGTGAATAAAACTCTAACTAATTAATAATAAAAACTTTAAGCCTGTCATTTAAGTATTATCACAGTCTCCAAATATGAGTGCAGTATGTAGTATTGTTTCTTTTCCTAATCCATCTATTAATAAACAAAAAAAGCTTCCTTGTACAGATTTTTTTTTAAAAAAGAGATGTAAGAAACTTGGAACAGAATTACTTTAGAAAAAGGCGTGTGATGGATTAATTTCTGTAACAGGATTTTTGGGAGGATATTTTACAGAGGGGTCAAACTCCCGTAGCATTTTATGCAATATCTTTCTAGATATGAGTTATCCATGTAAATAACTGGTTTTCCAAAATGAATATTCCACTAGTTCAAGATCAAGAGGAAATATATATATATATATATATAATTGGCAAAGAGAAAGCGTATATTATATATATATATATATATATATATATATAATTGGCAAAGAGAAAGCGTATATTAGCCATCCTCACAAATCCAAAGGATCTTTGTTTAATGATTGTAAAACGTTTGATTGTTCATTAGCATGCTTAATTTGGATTATTATAGACATATATCCGGAGTTCCGGACAATTCCATTTGACTTCCTTTATTCTTTCGTGGCCGTCTTGTTTATTTTATATATTTATCGACAATTATTGAGGATTATTAATTTATTATTCTGCAATTTTTTTTCTCATATCCAATCCAAACTAATGAAAAAAGTGTAACTAATGTGCTTTTTTTTATTTATTGGAAAGACAACAATTATTTTATTTTTTTCTTGTGCAACTACAGACAACAATTATAGACGCGCTCTCTTTAGCAGTACTAACTACGAAGTAGGAAATACTACATGCCATATAGAACAGGTTCTGGAATTTTTGCAAGTGTTATAAATTTATAATCAAATGGTATTATATTTAACCTACATGATGATCTGGAACACAAACATTCTATTTCTTTTTCCTGCTTATATTAATTTATTTTAGGTATTAATTCGTCCTTAATTACTCCTTAGGTGTGTGACTAACTTCTTTTTGGAGCTATAAAACTAGCCATCTGTATAAGACCTTCGTTTTCCCTCATGCAGTCACGTGAAGAGACGAATTGCGACTTTGCGAGCTAGAGATAAAAAGATAAAGGCTTATATATAAATTTTCTGAATCATTATATTTCTACCAAGTATAACCATTTGGTGACAACAACAAAAATCAAGTATAGAACCATTTACATAATTACACCAGAGGAAATTATTTTGCTACAGAAAAATTATGATGGGCGTACTGATCGATTAGATCTAGGTTTTTTTTTTCGTCGTTTAGTATAAATCTAGTGTTCAACAAGCTACGGATCACACTGAAGGTTGATATAAAATCGGCAACAAGAATTGGAGTAAGGAGACATAAATGTCTTTTTCTTTCTATTTTTGCCAATGTGTTCAAAACTTTAAGAAGTTTCCTACCAATATAAAATCGTTTAAACTATTCAAACAGGTTATACATCATCAATTAAAAGTTTAAAACTATTTTAATTAATGAAAAAAACTATTCTTAACTACCGTATGCTCCGCTTCGAGCATATTTCATTCTATTTATTATACTTTAAAAAAATATATCTTCCGTGTAGGATTTGGTCAAGAATGTGTAAATATTAATCATAGTAAAGATTAATTATTTTAGCCGACCTGCAGAGTCTTAGTTATATAAAGATTAAACAAACATTTTTTTAAAAAAGAAGGCCGAAGGCCAATCTCAAGGTCTAAAAACTAAAAAGGAGAGTAAACTCGATCCATAAGCATTCCTTGAAATGCTGTCAAAAAAATAAAAGCATTCCTTGAAATAAATACAAAAATGTCACAAAATAGGCATTAAGGGTCCATGTCTGGTCAACAATCACATCCGTGACACGCAATAATAATATAGAGACAAATGATCCGAATGATGAGAATACATACAATATTCATAACTACATTGAGAACATTATGTATGATAGTAAAGATACGTGTTCTCTTTAGATATAGAACCGGATATTTTTTTTTTTTGCTGAACCATATAGTACCGGATATATGGATTAATTTCGCCTAAGTCGGATTAATTTCGCCTAAGTCTGATTAATTCCGTGGATGAACTTGATAAAGAGTTTTTTTCTTGCAAACCCATCATTATTAAAACACTTCGACCGAAATTTCGAAATCCAAGTGACCAAGTGATCCATACGTCGTGTAAAAGTACGTATTGATTGAAAAAGTTGCGAGTGTTTAGACAAACAATAGAATTTAACCACACAATTTAAAAAAGATATGAATCGAGTTTAAGAAGACACATAGAGCTCCATTTTTTCTTTATTATTTTGCTATAATATGTTTTCGGTAGCTATATATGTTTTTTTTTTTTCGGTAAACAATAGCTATATATGTTATCACCATCTTATTGTTGGGATTTGTTTATTGGTAATTTCCGGAACGGTAAAATCATTATTGCTACGACAATTTATAAATCAGGTCCAACGGCAAACATGAAAAGAGTATGTGACGTGTGTATGCATGGACATATATGAGTCGACATATCTTTTATCTATTTTAATGTGAGACAAAAATAAAAGTAGGTAATGAAAGGATCAAAGAAACTGAATAATTCAAAGAACTGAAATCAGTTTCTCTTTTAAACAATGGAAAGCTTTATATATTGTGGGGGAAATTTTTTATGGGTCTTTGATAGCATCACATGAAGAAATATGGATACCCACCAGCATCTGGCATGACTCGGGTCTCCTTGAGATGCTTTGTTTGTCTCTTTATGATTCTACACTATTAAAATAGAATAAGGTTTAGAAGAAACTAAAAAAGAAAAAAGAGACTTCTTCACACAGTTATAATACATTTCGAAATGTAGAGGATATTTGCTAAGAAAAAGATAAAGTACGGACATTTAAACCTTGTGTCTATATTTCTTATATATATATATATATATATTGGATATTTAGACTTCAAAATCAATAGATATTAATGAAATGTGTTGTAAATCAAGTACAAATTTCAATATTTACGCAAGAGCACATTATTTAATTAATACTTAAATGAATCAAGATTCACAAAAGATTACTAAGAAATTCGGTAAACATAGAAAATTTAAACTGAAATTTAAACGAAAATCCCAAAGGAAAATATTGTTTATTTTGTTTGGTTTTGGAAAAGATAACTATTGAAAGGTTGAAGGGACCATTGCAAGTAGAGTCTCCAACTACATTGGCAAATTTTTTGTTTTATTTTCCACAAGGCCAATCCTAATATTGACATAATCCTCACTATAATTATATATATTCTTATTAATGGGACCAATCCTTATCAATCACTGCATCATGGGTATGTGTATACATGTCTATATCCAATTTATCAAGGGATTTTTTTTTTTTTTGGAAAAGAAACGCCAGATTTTGTTTTAAGAAAAAAAAAAACAAAAAACAAATTTAACTTCTCCAAAGAACAAGCACATCTTCAATTCTTTTGGCCGAAATGAACCTATAGGTCCTATACTAATCCTAGTTTTAAACTATGTATGTAACATTGTCTAACATAGGGTTATTTTGGCCAAACGTGGAAAAATTGAGAATTTTTTTTGGCTTTCAGAAAAATCAATGTTCTTTTGGCGGTAGAAATTCAAGTTCATGATATTTTTTCGGCTTCTAATTTTCTAAAAGGAAAGAAATTTTGTTATTATATGAATTAATTTTGTTTTTGTTATCCCTTTTCAAAAAAAAAGAAATTTTGTTATTGTTAGAAGAATTGAATTGTAATATGTTGATTGGAGTCTAGATCATCCCTTTCGCATCCATTGGAGAATAGACAGGACATCATCAGCTTTGAGGTTTTCAGCACAACATGACTACTTTAGGTCTAGAGATGTCGCAGTCTATGTATATGATGAAATTAGTAATACAGAAACAAGGAAATCATTAGGAAGTAATGTGATATTGGAATTGTGAAACTAGTAACAAACATTGCTTGATATAGCCCATCTTGGATAGCCTAACGATTATTGGGCCCCAGGGCCTACTCTAACCAACGTTTGGCCCAAATAGGGCGACCAATCTCGCGGCGATTTTGTTGATGGTAGAAACTAGAAAGAAACATTTTGGATTTGTATAACATTCTAGTTTTTGCCAACAATGGTCTATAACAAGAGCCGGCCATGAACATCTGAAGGTTCCAAATAAAAGAAAATAGGTGGTTCCAAGTAAAGGAAAATATCAAACTCTTAATCTCACTACTCAAACTATTTAGCCTATTACCAACTCTACTGAAGACATTTTTTTTGTAATGCTAGCAACCCCCTAAAATAGATAAAGCTTTTAAAATTCCAAGTCCAATCTCTATCAGCTTGGGCTCAAGATCGATTTTGTCTATAACTTGATCATATGATTGTATGATGAAGTTTAGTATGAGAAAGTTTTCGACCCCACGAGCGAAGACAATCTGGTATTCTCCTTTAAGTTGGGATACGAGCATGGGACTTTCGTTGGCATTTCGATTCTCTTTTGCAGACAAACTTTGGCCCTGTTCGGAGAAGAGTCAAACCAAAAATAAATCGGTTTTGCTACTTTGGTATATATTAAATTAAAGATATTAGTTTTTAGTGAATTTTAGTTTGTTTTGGTTAATATTAAATTCGATTTGTGTTGATATTGGTTCAACCTCGTTTTTATGTCCACCCCAAAATTTTTCTTTTGAATCGTCTAAACAATATTTGGGAATTGAAATGTTGTGGGACGCATTATGACATGTTATTTTTTTTTTTTTTTTACATCTAAATATTATGACATGTTTAGTTGCAGACTGAGGAAGGGTGTAGAGATTATCAAAGATTCAAAATATGATATTAAAAGTTTTGGTATTTTTAAAATTGTCTTTAACCAAAATATGTAAATATTTTTTTAATCTCAAATTAAAAATAATAAATTGAAATACTACACATTCGTATAAATTTCCCCCACAAGAAAAAAACGCTCTACGCATTACATCATAGTACCTATACTCAGAAACCAACTACTATTTCTTAAGAAGTCCTATCAATCTCGCGATCTGAGCCGTTGACTGGCTTGATCACATCTGACGTCAGCACCAAATCCAACCCTTGATTTAGCCAGATCGAACTCCATCCACACGTTCTGCTGATGATGATGACCAATCACAAATGCTTCTATTCCCAGAAGATCTGAGTTCCCAAATGTGAAGCAATACACCTCATCTTTTCCTTTCGACCCGGCTCCGTTTACCCGGTATAACAGTTTCTGACCCGACACGCTCATCTCCGCGCCACGAAACATTAAGCTTACAACGGGCAAACCCGAGAAATAGGGCCGGGTCAACGATCCAACCCTGTAGCATAGGTCCATGGTCCCTTGGAACACAAAATTTGGATCGTCTACAACTCTGAGCACCGATTTGGTTTGCGCAATAAACTCGGTTTTCAAGGCCGTGTAAACCGGCCCCATCAGGAACGTAAATTGTGTACCGGAATCCACCATCGTCTGACCTGCCCCGGTATGGTCCGGTACGAACACGGATTTGGGTAGAGACAGCAACTTTGACCCGACCCGGATTCCTTCTAATTGGACTGTGTAAGCGACCCTGTCGAAATATGGTAACGGCGTCGTTTCAAGTACCAAAGGCGTGTATTGGATAGGACCGAGCCACGAGAACTTCGTGTCGCCGAGAAGCAAAATACCGGAGGAATCTGAACCGGAGATGCAATACGAGAATTTTGAGAAACCCAGCTGGTTAACAAACGATAAAGAGCCCCGGTTCATTCCCATTAAACCGGCCGTTTTAGCGTCCTCCTCCGAATCGGAGCTTAAACCTGAGTCCATGCACCCGAATATGGTGCCGGGTCGGGTCGAAGACCCGATTACGAACGTCTCGTGAGCTAAGTTGCCTTCGATTGAGGAAGCGTCGGCGTAGGAGATTGCCACGTGGCAGAGACGGGTCTTCGGATCGCATGAGGCGGGTATGGGCAAATCCCGGGTCCGGGTCCTGCAAATTGGCGAAGAGCAAGGTATGGAGGAGTACGAAGAGGAGGAAACCGGGTTAAATACGGATCCTAAGTTGGGAGATTTCTTGCAGTGAAGCCATGAGAGCTCGCTTCCCGTGTCGAGAACCATCGAGATGTTCTGCGGTGGAGAGCCGACGGAGAGAGAGACGGTGAGAGTGACATTATGTCTGAAAGAAAGTTTGTCAGAAGAAGACTGAGGAAGATTTTGGGTTTTGAGAGAAAAGACGAGTGGTGTTTGATTTGAAGAAGATATCTTGCAGAGCGTGAGAGGGAAAATGAGAAGTAGAATTGAAATTCGAAGAAATAAGTTTGAAAGAGATGATGATGATGATGAAGCCATCATATAAGTCTTGACTCTTTGTTACATACTTTGCCATCTTTAAATACAATATTGTGTTTTTCCCCCTTTTTATTCTGCCCGGTTCATTTCGGTTTACTCAAATCATTCCGAGCCAAACAAAAAAAAACTTTGAATTTTAGGTGAAAAACCTTGAGTTAACTTGGAAGCAATAGTTCTAGTAGCTCGTCAAATCAATGACCAAACCACTTGATACTATTCAAAAAACATAATCTTGTCTCGACCCAAAAAAAATCATTTCATGAAGAGCATTAGGGTTTCTGTGTTGTCAATTTCATTTGAATGTTTTTAGGGATTGATGAAAGCCAAACCAAGTCTCGAGACAAAAGACAAGTTAGTGGAGGAGTAGGTCTTGTTGGCTGTGTCTTTGCGGTTTCTGTTTAGTCTCTGTAGTTCATTCACATCAACTTTGTTTCTACTTTCTTCGTGTTCCCACTTTCTTAGGGATCTTTGGTTTTTATTTTATTTTTCTTTCTGTTTTAGGCTATTTTTTTATATTTTCTTGTATTATATTTACTATAATTAAATCAAAAAGAGAGATATCGTGTAAAGTTCTATTTATTAAATTTAATAACCTATCTCACGGAAAAAAATAATAATTAAAAGCTACAAATGGTTGGATTGTTCTTTTTGTGTTTTGATTGATTTTGTTCATCTTTTAAGGCCAGTCTAATTTTGCAAAGTTGTTATTACAATAGAGGTTTGGTGATTTGACGAAAAAGCACCTTCCCCTAATATAACTCACAACCGACATAATAGATTTTACATTTTTGTAAATGTCTTTTTGTCTTATATTATCACTTTTTGATTTGTAGTATTTTGTTACCATACGTGAAAAGATGCCGTCCAAATTGCTACCATTCAATGAGACAGCAAAAATATTGTGGTTAAACAATAGTTTTTTACATAACAATTTTTTGTTTTGTTCTGATTCCGTTACATATGAATTTGAAACACAAATTTCCAGTTTTTGTTTCTTTATGTTCTATCTCATCTCGTCCAGATCATATTATACTGTCTCATCTTATTTTTCATCACCTGTGCATGCATTGTAAAAGATCCTCAATTTCAAAATTAGTTTTTAAAAATAAAATTTTGTATACATATTTTCTTTTAATGAAAAATTGCACAGTACCTCCAAAAAGTTTTGAATGGTCGTAACCTTACACAGAAACACGTCAAACCGAGTCGCGCTTGCCTTATAGCATACTTAAGGGAAAGCGAAAGTTGAATTATTTATTGTAATTTTGCAGAGTTTGTCAAAGTTGGCGAAAGGTGGAGATAAAATCGACCAAAAAGTATGTCAAATGTATGCTGGAGGCAACCCATTCCTAAGTCTTTCTCAATTCTCACCAACTCAATTTCCTGTTGTGTTACCAAATAACTCATCGACCTTTTTCTTTCAACCATGTACCAACAAAAATATATTGGTCTTAGGACAATGACTCTCAACAAACAAATTATAGAGTTACAGCTGCAAGTGGATATTTTAGTGGTCAAAATTACACTTAAATCAAAATTGATTTCAAGGTCTTGAAAAATACCTAATAAGATTTTTTTTTTTTTTTTTTTTCGAAAAAATGAACGAGACCTCGNTTTTTGTCGAAAAAATGAACGAGACCTCGAGCATTAAATGTTGGAAATTTTATTTCTCAGGGTGATTGGATGTGAGTTATGAACCAAGCCAATCGTGTGAATGATTGAAAAAACACTTTTTTTTTAGATTAGTTTTAGTCTCCACTAATGGAAATATCACTTCTTGGATGGTTATGAACTTATGATGCTTGCACCCCATCAATTTCTTCTAGCGATGGTCTACTTTACCAAATAATATTTGCATGTTTCGAGAATATCATCTTCTTGCCTCACTATGTTGTAAATTTTTTTTTAGAGAATGGGTGATTGTAGTCGAACTCGACTTCAGAGTGTAATACATATACATCATACTACCAGAGTCAGTTTTGAACCCAAACTTGAGAAACTTGGGGATCAGATTATGAATATTTATCACTTCAATTTATTTATATTCAATAATTTAGTCGTTATCCTAATTTAGTTAAATTTTGTTTTTAGTTTATAATATTTAAGGTTTTTTTAAGACTATTAAGGTTTAAGATTTTTATTCAGTTTTGGCGTTCATTAATAACGTTGAGATCTTTGTAATATTTTTTATTTTTGGTATTTGTTTGGTGAATAAATGATTTTCATATTTTTTGGGATATTAAAATAGTCATCAAAAAAAGCAGAAAAATTCAAAAGATCATCAAAACTATTCGTCGAAAAACCAACACCAAGGAAAATATAAAAACGAATTGAAGAAGTAAAGTCAATTTGGAATAAATGCGTTATTTGTTTGCTAATGTATTTTCCGTGGCAAGGCCAGACCATTGCGTAAGGGGGACCAGCTCTTTAAAACAATATTATCGTGTTTGTAGACTTGTGTCTATTGAGATTTTACGAAGTCATCCAACATTTAGTTATGAATGTGAAAGTGATTGAACCAAAACATTAAGCTTCTAGCTAGCCTGCTAGTTAAAATTTCAATATTAAGTTTCCTAGTTTACTATTTCGATTTGCCTGCATGTATGTGGGTAAACTTGTGCTAATGTACTGTGATTTCATCATCCAATTTGATGATTTTATGTGTGTGCTCTGCATCTGAGGTGAAGTTGAGTAACCACATGCTTTAAGCATCTGATAATATAAAAGTTGTAACTGCCTCAAGTGAAAATGATGTATATATGCGTGTACTGGCAATGTGGCTTTTGTTTTGAAGGAGGTGCCAAGATGTTTAGCCATCAAAAATTACACGGTTTTGGTGGCTAAACATCTCAGTTTATATGTATATGTAGATAAGGTAAAACCCATTTAACCCTACTAAAAGGGATACTAGATTGGAACCCCTAGGAAGATGGGCATCAAACGTGAACTTACTCACTTGCCTAGGAGTACTTCTTCTCTCAATTTGATATTTAGTTAATATAATTACAAAGCTTAAATTAATGTTATAAAAACAAAAATTAGAGATAAGGCTTGTATGGCAAGAATATCACTTTTGAGGCCGATCACGATACCGTCTCCAAAAAAAATTCATAGGCTATTCTTTTTCCTCGAAATTTACATTATCCCGTTCTAATATACTTTTAAAAATAGATAGATAAATGATGATAAAATATTATAAATGAGGATTAAATGTTATATTAAATAAAATAATTATACTTAAAATTGGAGACATATTCCCTTTTTTATCACCGTTTAAGAGTTGGATTTCTTTCGGTTTCACAGGAACGAAAATATGATACTTTTCTGTTTTGGGCTAACAGCGAAAACATGATACTAAAAGGGTCTAAATGGTAGCAACTAGTGGAATTGATGGAATGGAAAATGGTTGAGTGGAATAAAGAAAATAGAGGAATAGATTTGTTCTTCTGTAGAGGAATATATTCCTCCCAAATTTGTTCACGGTCTCGATTTTGTTGGTGGAATGAGTTTAATGATTTTTTAATATTTTTCAACCCAAATGGTAAAAAGTTAGAGGAATGCTCAGTTCCACTAATTTTTATTCTATCCAAATGGTAAGAATTTAGAGGAATGCTTAATCACTGGAGACGATTAAGTGAAGATTGTGCTGCAGAATAATGCTCTTCAATGTCATTCTCTAATTGTGCAGTTAGATTTGGTAGCTAACTATTGAAAAAAATAGACGACACTAGATGCTTAGCCTCGTTGGTATATTCCATTTACTCGAAGGAATATTATTTGAGAAAAAGACCTAATTCTGTCTAAATAAGGGTTTTGAAGATGTGTTCAATATTATAGCATGATGTACAGAGTGTTTTTTCTACCTATTATCCTAATGGTCGTAGTGGAGTTGATCATCCATCTTGGATACGATCTGGACTTCCAAAATGTGAGGTTAATAATAACACGATCATGACCAGAAACAAATTTTTTCATCTTAAAAGAAGTTTGGCATCTCTTTGGGAGAAGTTTGGGTGAGACATGGATTCTCTCTTTATTATGATAATAATGGATTTTCAAAACCCAAAACGCTCTGCATGCATACACGGGTTAATCTTTTAATGTTATATTCAACGACCCAGAAAATAGAAAACAACAAAATGCAAAAGCAGTTTCTATATTGTGATAAGGAAGCCAGGAAGGGTACGAGCGCATTAAGGCATAGGAAACACAAAAGGGCATAAACAAATCTATTACTGAAAAAAATAATGGCTAAACTACAAAGGCTGTCTCCAATAATCATCAGATTCGTTGTATAACTCTATTATTGCTTTCCTTCACGCTTTCTATAGTTTATTGACCACAAAATAATTGTTCTCTTTTTAAGATTCTAGCCTCTAGGTATCATTTCTTCTGTCTGTAGTTGGAAGATTAT
The DNA here is from genome assembly GCA_900406395.1 of Kernera saxatilis. Classification (NCBI taxonomy): domain Eukaryota; kingdom Viridiplantae; phylum Streptophyta; class Magnoliopsida; order Brassicales; family Brassicaceae; genus Kernera; species Kernera saxatilis. Next base: position 22,183 of record OVAY01000152.1, read on the forward strand.
ATAGCTGTACAATTTGGCAACATAAGTCTCTCGGGTTATTGTGGAAATTTAATAAACCATGAAGTTAATATTAAAGAAACTGTTGTGAGGATTCTAGATTGTAAATTATAAGATATAAGTTCCAGGGGAAGGCCACGATTAAGAATCTCCTCCAAAATCCATCAAAATCTCGGAATTAACTTAACAGTTGGTATTCACAATCCATAAACTCACAAGCCATAACAATTAAAAATCTCCTCCAAAATCCATTCTCTGATTTATCTACACTATCACTTCTCTGTTCAGTGAAGAACTACGAAAGAAGTTCGATATATTCACGAAAGATTTCAACTATCAAATCTCTCACTTCAACACTATACCAACTATGTCACCTAAAACTTATGTATCAATTTACTCGCATAGATTCAAATTTTGGGAAAGAATATAATCATTACACTGACAAAAACAAAAAAATCTTAAAAAAGGAACAAACGAAACAGAAGAGTTTGTCTGTTTTTTCAATGTTTTGTTTACCTGAGGGTGATAATTCTAGTTTATCACGCTAGCCAATTTCGTCTCCTTGAGGAAGATGAGGCCGTATTGAACAGAGAAAACGACGACCTGCTCCTACGGGTGACCCGTGATCTCGACCCGGACCCTGATGTTGCAGCTACGACGGATCCAGATGACCCGCTGAAACATCCGAAGAGTCTCATGATCCGACCCGCAAACCCACCCACTCTCTCCCTACTACCTCCTTCTCTTCCTCCTCTTCTCGAACCCCACGCTACTCTTCTCGGAAGTCTCTCGTCTCCTAGTCTTCCGCCGTCAACCTCCGTGTACACCACCGGCATCATTCTATCTCCTCCTCTCCATCCTCCGGGGATTCTTCCCACGGCGAATCCTCCACCTGGTAACCTCCAAATCGTTAGTCCTGCAGCGGAATCTTCCTCTTCCTCATGTGCTACTGCGGCGGTAGCGGTCGCAGCAGCAGCACCACTGGTTGCGTCGGTGACATCCTCCACCGGTAGCTCGTGGCGGCAGACCGGACAGGAGTTTCTTATTGCGAGCCATGGAAGGATGCAATCGGGATGGTAGATGTGGTTACACGGCATCTCGCGAGCCGCTGATTTCAGAATGAAGTTTTCTTTGCAGACGGCGCAGTGAGACTGAGAATCCGATTGGAGATGAGTGGGATCGATTTCGATCACAGCTAAAGCTTCGATCGCTGATTTAGAAGCCGGTGGATGTTCACAGGAACGGTTATTCCGATTCGTGTTGAGCTCGATCTGAGAGATCTGATCCAATAACCGATCGAATCCAGAACCTAACAGAAACTCGGTCATACTCGGCGGCAAGGGCCTGAGACCTGAATCGGTACCATCATCGTAATACATCTGAAAAGCAGATCGATCTAAACCTTCGGAGACATCAGAAGGACCAGATCCACGGAGAACAATCACGGGATTAGGCGAGCGATTGCTCCGCGTTCGAGTGACAACGGCGGGAGTGAGACTGTTCTCCGCCGTGGAAGCGTGCATAGAAGAGGTAGAAGAAGAAGAAGGAGGGAATCGCGTGGGGCTTCGGTGTTGACTGGTAACACGGTGGAAAGAATCGGAAGGGGTGAAATCAACAGGTTCCTGGATGTGCTCGAGGAAACCGCCGTCGCAATCAGGGCAGGAAATGGAATCGGAAACCCAGACGAATCGGCTACAACTATAACACCAGTAGGATCCAGAAGCCATGGGAATAGGGATCTGAAAAAAGGAAATCAAATCTTCAAGAAGAAGAAAACAACAACATCTGGGTGATTTTGATTGACTAAAATTGAGTCTGGAATCGAAATCGAGAGGATAAACGGAGAAGAAGAAGAAGAGAGAGAGAGAATGAAAGGGGAAAGGCGGTCCAGGTTTGTCTTAACAAGAAGAGTACAGAATTGGCGTGCACCCAACCGTCCAATTCGTGTGCTGTCACGTTCTCCTTCTCATGCCTCTTCCTCTCTTTTTTTTTGTTTTTGTTTTTTTCTTTTCTTCTTCTTCTAAGTTCTAACTGTTACTCGAATTAACAACCTATTATTACCCAATACAACGTTTTTTAATCTAAAGTATATCTTTAAACTCTTACAGTTATGGAAGTTAATCAATTATTCAAGCAATTTAGTATTTATTGATAGCGATATTTTAGAAGCTAAAGTTATGGAAGTTAAGAGATTTTGGGTTCATTTTTGGGGTAATTGATTAGAGCATCTTCATTGTCAGAACATTTCTAAGGATTCTAAAATATATTAATTTAATAATTTTAATAAAATTTAGTTATTTATTTAAATTTTAAATCATAAAAAAAAATTTGGGAATCCACAGCTATGGTTATGGAAGTTAAGAGATTTGGGGTTCATTAATATATATATCCTTGTTGTAAAATAAAAATAAAAAAGAAGAAGAGGTCTTTTGGGGTAATGGATTAGAATTTAAGACACACACAAAAAAATTCCATTTTTTCGTCTTCGTTTTGTAAAATACTAAAACTTGAAGTGGAAACCATTTTTCATCTTTTTTTTCTTCTTTCCACTATCTATGAAGAAAATTGTAAAGAAAGAAAACAATCAGCCCAGCCCGAGCATTGTTTTATGGGCCCAACCCAATACAAATTTTACAAATAAAAATAAAGCCCAAATAGAGAAGTAAAATTGAACCCAAACATATTATCACCCCATGTTAGCTGAAGCGTCAGTGAGAATTGAGAAAGATGAGAACTATCAATCAAACGGAGGAGGAGAGAGAGCATAGCACACACACACAGGTACGCTTGCTCTTTCCTTCACAACATCTTCTTCTCCCTCGCAGATTCTTTTCCTGCTTCTCTGTTCCAACCTCTTCCATTTGAGATTTCTGACAACTTCTCTGAATTTCTATTTGTAATCTGGAGAATCTTCTATTTTGGGATATGAAACTATCTCTGGGAATATTTTGTGGGATGAAACAGCCCAGGAAATCGAAATATATTTGCCTATTTAGATTATTTTTGAGTTTTTCTATTCTGGAGATTTCTTCTTTTAGTTTGAGTGTTTCATCCTTATTACTCATAATTCAGTGGAATATCTGACGAGTGTTGTGTGTTTTCTTTGTATCTGAATCTCTTTTGCTTACCCAGGTTGTATTTGTTTGTTGAATGTAAAATTGGAATCAGTTTCAGTGTTTCATCTTAATTTCCACTATTACCTCTCAAATCTCTGGTTCTATCCAATGGCTCATCATCATACACACTTTCCACATTTATTTTGATTCAAGGATTGCTCTTCAGAGGCATTATAGACAATTAGATTTTAGGTTTTCGAATCATTCTCTTTCACAGTCACTATCCTTCTATTATAATTGCATCACAACTTTCTCTTGGGAGAGATTTTAATTGGTAACAGTTTTAAGATTTTTAGGCCAACATTGTCCTTTTGCTTGAAAAGTTTCCTTTTGAACATGTTCGCTTGTCGATTTTCTGCTTTGTTTCTGATTGTAGCTTTCTGTTCTATGCTTAAATTGTTGATTTGCGTAGGAAAACCTTTTGTGCATGTTATCTTATTGATTGTTTACCTTAATTGTTTGTTCTGTGCTTGAAAATGCAGTACATGACAAAAGATTTACTTACATAAGCTTGTTTGGTGTTTGGTCTTTGTTAAAGACGAAAATGGGAGCTTCCAAACTTTCCGGGATGCAAAAGCAAGTCCTGAGTCTCTACAGAGGATTTCTAAGAGCAGCTCGTTCAAAGACAACACAAGACAGGAAGAGAATAGAGATGATCGTGTCAACAGAGTTTCGCAAGAACTCAAAGGAAGTTGACCGTAAGAATTTCCAGTACATCGAGTATTTGCTTCGGTTAGGTAATAAACAGCTTGATCAATTCAAAAACCCTGATATGGTTAGCCTCTCCTCCGTGAAGGTCGTTACATCGAAAACCTGATCATCTGGTCTCAGCCTTAAGCTCATTGCTCAAGTGATCATATTGTTATGTAGAATCATAGATAACAAAGAGAGGAAATTGGTTCGTTTTCCTCAATTCTTAACATTGATTTATGTATGAATACGATGATGCATAACTTGAACGACTGTTCAAGAGCCATTATGAATTAAAAAAAGGAATTATGGTCACAATTGGAATATATATACAGAAAATATGTGCATCTACTAATATCCATCAAGTTCGAGTTTGGAGATTGTAAACACTCAACTTGAGGAGAACTTCTCGGTAAGAAATCACATCAAGAGTTTCATTTCGATTTTTAATTTATTTGCCACGGATTTTGCATACCTTAATTAAATATATGAATGTTTGCACATGATCATTAAAAAAGAGGACAAGAACCAATCCACAATTACACAAAGGGCAAAAAAAACCCAAAAGAGACAATAGTAGAAAAACAGCACTTAATATAGAGAGCTCAAAACTTGTAGAGACAAGTTCCATCGTCACTTCTAGCCGTTGGATCAAAGTTTTTGGCCTCAGGATCAGTAACACCTTATGGAACTATATGTAATCTTCTTCGTCTTGTTCCCGCCCTCCTCTTCTGGCACTTTCTCTACAAATGTTTTAGCATCAACCAAAGTCAGTAAATCAAAATCGTGATTGCACATTTGGAGTGTAGATGAAATCAATAGATTCCAGAGAAATCAGTTTTTTTCCCCAAAACATTTGGTTCAAGTTTGTCTTGGGATACTAAATCTTGCCTTTAGTTGCTTCCTCCACCATGGTAGTAGGATTCTTCCGATAGACCAATACCTGCTTGATAACCAAAATACACATCCAGTGGAAGAAAAAGATTACAAGCAGTGAGAAAGGGAGACAAAGAGGTTGTTGACTCAGATGGTTAGACAAATGTATTGATTGAAACAACAAGGATGCTTTACCGAGAGTGCATGTTCTTCACTCCAGCGATGCTTGGTGAAAGCTTCAAACCCTTGGCCAGTAAAATTGAGGTTGCATACTGAGCAAAACAAGGCAGATTCACCCGGTTCATAGCACTTCTTCAGTCTTCTTCTATTCCTTAGCCAGATTGCCTCTGTCAAAAAAAAAAAAAAAACACTTAACTAGTTCAGAAACAACTTTGCAGGTTATTTGAAAACTGTGAGAGGGAGAGGTATATATATATATATAGAGAGAGAGAGAGAGAGAGAGAGAGAAAGGACAAACACCATTCAGTACGCTCATGCAGATGTGCATTGCAGGATACATCCGAATAACGTTGTGTCCCATCGAACTTATCCTTGTAAGAGTAGGACAGTACGATTCAGAATCGGTTACGAGCATCAAATTAGAGGGAGGTGGATTTTCCCGTGCCCACAAACACATGGCAGCCATAATGCTTACGGAATCTGTTTCAGAAACTAAAAGGCTTGAGACTCTAATGAAATCTTTATCGTACTTAGAAATCCATTACGAACATATATAAGGATCACAAGATATTAACCGCGAGGGACGATGTTAAGAGCGATTCCAGAGGAAGAGAGTGCTCGCAGGAAGTCATCAGGGACGCATAGTTTGCCAATAGCAGTGATGGTGAGAGGACCAGAGTAACCTAAACGATTCAACGCCCGTTTTATACTCGGCGCCATCTGATGAGGATCAAACGATTGGAAAGGAACCCATGGCGGTACTGGAGGAATCCCACACCTGTCCATGTCCCACCACACCGAGGTTATAGCCACAGCCTCCTCCGGGAACACAGGCCACACCATCATTCAAACTATAAACCTAACGGAAAAAAAAAAAATCACAGTTAGGTCTTTAGTCTAGAACGGAAATCTTCTCCAATCAAACATCAGATAAGGATTCAGAAAGAGAGAGAGATTGATTGACACGGATAAATCACCGACCTGACCTCGCTTGTAGAGAACAAAGATGAGAGAGAGAGAGGGGCTGAAATCGTTTCGATTAGGGCAAAATATAATGCTTGAGGTCGGTTTATATGGGCCCACCCCTAGTAACTTGGAGTACAAGACTGATGTCATCTTAAACGGTATCACAGAGGAAGTCCTTATTCACCAAATAAATTAATGTTTACTTCATTCGGGGAAAAAGAAAAAAAAGTGTCATCAAGTTGAATTTGCTTTTTTTTTTTTTTTTACCTGATTGAACACCCTCCAAGTAGATGATGGGATGCAATTGTGGACTTGCATAGCTTGCTTGATCTAAAAGAGAAAGGAAATGGAACTACGTAATATCAAAATCCAGTAGTCAAAAAGAGCCAAAAAGGGTTTAAATAAGAATAAAGTTGTTGTGAGTAACATCTTTTCTTTTTCCCGACTGAGTTTGTGAATTATCAAAGAAAAATGCAAGAGAAGAGAAAAATAGGTCTAAAGTTTACTACTTGATGGTAGCCTTGGGGATTTCCGAAGTGCAAGGTCCAGCGGAGGTCATGAATGGTATGCCTTTGTATGTGGCTATGCCATTTTCATCAGTGTAGAGATGCTGCAAATGCGTGTGACCAACCAAATTTCCAGTGAGATTGAATGTTTATGTATAATGCAAACACAGTACTCGCATGTTCGGTTTGTTCAAAGTTCAGATCCTAAAAGCACATACCGGTGTTATCTTCTCTAGTTGCTTCTTTTTCGGGTTCAGTACATCTTCTGGCTTTCCTTCGATCCTAGATCAAAGTTATGAAAAGACGGTTCTTGAGTTTGCCATGAACAATATAAACATAAAAAAACAAAAAAACATATATGATTTTAATGGCTGAAGGGGAGACATTTCTTGAAAGCAATCAAAGAGGTTTGATGTTAAGTCTTTAACATTATATACCCTGAAAATGAAACACGCTCTCCTGGCTTAGCCCCAACAGGTGGTAGCAACGGTTCTACCTCCGAGTGATCTTCGTTTGAAGCACAAAGAACCTGTAGCGAAGAATCAATTACACAGAAGAAGAAACAAATGAGAGTTTTTTTTTTTTTATCATAAATGAATTGGATTGATGGAAAATAGAAGAAAGTATTACCAGTCCTTCTGACGCTACATCTCGTAGCTTTCCAGGTTTGACATTTGTGACGAGTGCAACAAGGCGGTTCTTCATCATCATAATGCAGCAATCAAAAAACCATAGATAAATAAGCTTTAAATTTCAAGAACCCGACAATTATATTGATTGAAAAACCGAAATTCTAGGCATATAAATTCAGACATCACTATACCGCTAGATCATCCGGACTGCAGAACTTCGCTAAGCCACTAACAACTTGCCTCACTTTACCTTCGCCAACATCTATCTCTTCCACCAGCAAACTGCATTGTCGATACATAAACATATGAGCAGATGCCCAACGAAACCTTTAACACATGGCCATAAGATATAAGTGTTTTGACAACAAACCTATCCGCCGACGGGTGTTTCCATGCTTTGCGTATTAGGCCGACCTGAATATTTAGCAAACTGACACTAAGCTCTGCCTCTTTGTTAGCTGGTTCTGTTTCAGCAGCTTTCTTCTTTTCTTTTTTTGCATCCTTCTCTTTTGTAGCCTTTTTCTTGGGTTCCTAGACAAAACAAAATGTGGAACCATCGGATTCTTTACAATATAAATAGACTCACAATCAAATAAATCCAACTTCAAAGTTAAAATTAGTACCTCAGGCTCGGCTTTCTTTGTGCTTGGCTGTGCTTCTGACTTGTCAACAGGCTTTACACTTTCTGATACTTGATCACTATAACAGATCATACAATCAAAACTAATCCCACCAATGGAAGCAACAATTTTGAGACCAAGGGTTTAGGTAAACAGCTATACAATGCTATTGAGGAACAAGCAGAGATAGAGAGAGAGTAGAGAGAAAAACAAATCACCTTTTCTTCTTCATCTTCCTGAGCCGTTTGTTCTTGCTCTTCCTCAGCTATATCTTCGTTTTGTTCCTTAGCCATTTCTTCTTTCTGTTCCTCAGCCAATTTTTGTGCTTGTTCTTCTTGCTTTTCAAGGCATTTATTTGGAAGCACCAAATAACTGAACTCTTCGATCAGAAACCACCCATCCTCACCATACACCTGAAGTCCAAAGTGGGTAAAGAATAAAACGTCACTTTCAAGGAAAGTGTTTTCAAAGAAGTGAAAATGGAGATACCTCTAGCAATTCCTTGACGGACACACTGATAACACGCTCCTCAAATCCAAAATGTCTCATGGCGTCTCGTGCTGCATCCTCTCGCATCAGTCCAGACTTCTGCAAAAATGGGAAGAAATTTTAAATTCCTAGAAAATAGAAAAATCATACAAGTCGAGAACCTAAGCAAGAGTTCTTAGAGCATCATCTCCTAATCTCCCAACTCAAAAACCACCACCCCGCTGATCTGTTCAACCTCTATGTTACAGTAAAGCTAACCTTTCTTCTCACTAGGAAAGTGAGAATCAACTGAGAAACAAGAAATCATACAAGAAAATGAGAAACAAACCAGAACCTAAGAAAGAGTTCTTAGAGCATCATCTACTAATCTCCCAACCCCAAAACCACCACCCCACTGATCTGTTCAACCTCTATGTAACAGAAAAGAACACCCATCAGAAAAACGAGAAATCCAAGAACATAAGCCTAAGAATGAGTTCTAGAGTATCATCTCCTAATCTCCCCAGTCCCAAATCACCACCCCACTGATATGTTCAGCCTCTATGTAACAGTAAAGCTAACCTTTTTTCTTCCTCTAGGCACCATTTCTATATCCCTCACGGTTCTCTGAAGAAAATTAAGGAGAAAAATGTTAGTTTTCAGTCTCTGGGCTTTAAAAGCAAACAAACGAAGGCAACCAAGAGGCAAACCCTCATCTATGAAACGTGAAGAGAGAAAAACAATAGACTTTACCGATCTGTTCACCGACCGTCGGAGACTATTCAAGGTGATTGATACCACTATCAGAAACAGGATCTCGTCCTTCATGCACCAAAATCCGGCGACAGCTAGCGCGCTCTGGTTATCACTCAACTTAGGTCGAGGAGGTCTTCATTTTAATTAACGGTCCCAACTTATAACTGAAACTTGAATTCGTAAAATAGCAATACAAAAACACATAACACTTTTTTTGGCAATTTAAATTGCCTATTTTTTTGTTTTTTCATTCACTTAAATAGAGAAACAAAAACAGAGATAGAGTCACAACTCCTACAAACTACGAAAGAGGAAATGTGGAGAGATGGTTCCTAAACATTAGGAAGACCAATTCTCTTCTTATTCTAGCGTGAAACAAATAACATAATCAATTGAAAATAACAGACCGGTCTGATGTCTTCCGGTTTGGTACACTAGTAACATTTCGATGACTAGCTAGTGGAGATAGATTAGATGATGCCTAACTATGAATGAAAACCATGTTGACCCCCGCTCGTAGTAAATCACGTAGTAGCCTCCGTCATTCACAATTATTGCAGCGTTATATTGTTATCAACGTCTTCATGAGTGTCATCTCCAGTACCACGCCAACCAACTCACCCAATCTTACATTAAGAACCCGCCATCTGCTCGAAGCCGATGGAGTAATGTTTATCGATGCTAAAGTAGGTTAGTTTTAAAATTAGTCTTTACGACTTAAGAGACTCTACGTGTTACGTTTACCTTACTAAATTTGTTAATTTGTTATTTGTAGTGGAGCCAAATAACAAATTAACAAATTTAGTAAGATACACGTAACACGTAGAGTCTCTTAAGTCGTAAAGACTAATTTTAAAACTAACCTACTCCTGCATCGATAAACATTACTCCATCGGCTTTGAGCAAACGGCGGGTTCTTAATGTAAGATTGGGTGAGTTGGTTGATATGGTACTGAAGATGAGACTCACGAAGATGTTGATAACAATCATAACACTGCAATAATTGCAAATGACGGAAGCTACTATGTGAATTTTCATAATTTACTACGAGCAGGGATCAACATGGTTTTCATTCATAGTCAGACATCATCTAATCTATCTCCGCTAGCTAGTTATCGATATATCATTGTAATCAAGTGGTTAGATGTTTTGGCAGAATGAAGAAGGGGAGGAGGAAGGTGATGCAGCTGCTGCAGACACTAGTGTACCAAACCGGAAGACATCAGACCGGTCTGTTATTTTCAATTGATTATGTTATTTGTTTCACGCTAGAATAAGAAATGAATTGGTCTTCCTAATGTTTAGTAACCATCTCTCCACATTTTCACTTTCCAAGTTTGTAAGAATTGTGACTCCATCTTTATTTTTATTTCTCTATTTAAGTGAATGAAAAAACAAAAAAAATAAGCAATCTAAATTACCAAAGAAAAATGTTATGTGTTCTTGTGTTGCTATTTTCTGAAAATCCAGCGACAGGTAGCACCCTCTTGCAGCTCTGGTTATCACTCAACTTATGTCGAGGAGGAGGAGGTTTAAGACAATTTCTTTTTAATTAATGGTTTTATTTGTTAAATTGTAGTCATTCTTGATGCGTGCCCCACGCATGACAATGCAACGCGAGGGCCTAACCCCTGACTCAACAACGCAGCCTGGACCAATGGCGACATCCGGTCCTATCAAACATCCTTCCCCAATCTTAGCGGTTTCATCCACCAGAACATTCCCAACAATGTGTGGACCAGTGGTTAACCTGGCAAGAAAATTCTTTCTTAGCGAGTCTAGGTAGAGTCTCAAACCAGTTATGTAGTCACGGGGTTGCCCAATGTCCATCCAAAATCCTGGTAGCACCATCGCATAGAGCCCTTGCGCTGCTGCAATCTTAGGGAAGGTCTCTTTTTCGATTGAAGTCAGTTTTAGCTCAATCTTGTCAAGAACCAACTGCCTTAAACGCCTCTATCTACAAGAATACATGCCTCAGTTACAACATAGGTCATGAGAGCAAATACTTCGGTCATTATATATCTGAATGTTTAGTTCCTAGATAATAATACTGGGAAACCAGGTAAGAACTTGAAGATTGAAAATATATTGGGAAGAGAATTAACTAAGACAAGACAATAACCAGCAGAACCGAACCTGCAACAGCAAATATCATTATAGTACCTGATGAAGGATCATGGGTTTATTAGCAAAATCAACAAGCGGCTTTGGGAAACTGAGAGTCAATGGCCTCAACCGAGTCCCGAACCCTCCAACAAGAATGAGTGCCTTCATCTTGATATACTAACTCCTTTTCCTGTAAATTCCCAACGTCAGATCTTAACAATGTTGGAGAATTGACTAAAGTCAAACAGAAAATTTCGATGACCTGTGAATAGACTATATAAACAGACATGGTAGAAACAGAACACCCACAAAATAACATTAGTACCAAAAACGTTCATTCAGATCTAATCAAATTAGATGTAATCGACACAAAAAAACAACATTATACAGCAATCAAAGAGAAAGGCCAATAATTTCAGATCCACAACACAATAGATCAAACACGATACAACAAAAACACTATGATCCTTAACAGCTCAATCTAACTGCTGTAAATGTTGGGCAACGCACTAAATCAATGACCTTTAATAGCAACACGTCACTACAATAATCAAAAATCCAGCTTAAACCCAGATCGGACAAAAATTCAGGAAACCAAGGTTCACCATTTTCAAGATTAAACATAATGGCTGGACACTAAAGTCATCGCATCAAGCACCCAAAATCTACGGAATCGAATACACATCCCGAAGATGTGATCCGCAAAATCGAAGTAAAAACCAACACCAGCAAAGCGAAAAAACCCGTCAGAGTTCAAATCACAAGCGCAAGGACATGCAGAGCAAAGTAAGAAATTGCAGGCATTACCTTGGAAGAGATCTCACGTGATCGGAGATCTGAGCTCGGAATCTGTTTAAAGTCTTGGTTTATGGAAAGAGAGAAGAGCCTGAGATGAAAGACAAGTAATATCAAAGGACACCCTTTTCTTATAGACACATACAGACACCGTGGAGTCAAGGAGAAGAGAAGAGAGGATACAACACTGTTGGGTTGAGTGGACACAAAGGTGGGCCCAGAGAAGGACTAGAAAAGTGGGACCCGGACACGAGTGGGCAGAGGAATTTATATTCGGTTTTCTTTATTTTTTGTTAGTCTATTTATAAATTCGGAGTAGTTAGTTTACGTGTGTATTATTAAATTATTATTGCCAAATTGTAAAACCAAATACCATATTCTATCAACGTAATCCACGGACTCAATACTAGTTCTTAAGATATTAAATAGAGTATGTCTAATAACTTTATAACCAAAAAGGGAAATTAATTAATTATGTTAATTTGAAATATGTCGGACAATTTTTGTCGCGATTTAGTTTAATTCTGAGTTCGGTATAAAAGCAGAATCAGCGACGGTAGAAGTTATATGACCTAGAGGATGGGAAAGTGTAGCTTAACCATATACATCTTTTATGAAGTCATTCTACTTTTATTATTGTATTATGTTAACGAAAAAAATATAAAAATACAATGATGTAATCCCAAAAAGGAATCCAATAACATTTATTACCAAAAAATATAGGAAAGATCGGTGTTGGTCCTGTCGGAGCAAAATAAAAACGATCATACGACTTTATGAAATTAATAAAAAAGAGAGTGACCAGGCCCGGCCCAGAGGAGAGGGACAAAAGTGCAATGGCCCAGGGGTCCAAATATTTTGAGAAGAAATTACATAGAAAAATGATCCAATTATTTTTAAAACATACGTGTAAAAGGACTCAAATTTTTTAGAAAAGGTAAAAATAGGCTCAAATTTTTTTAAAAAAGTGATTAAATTTTAGTTTTTCAAGACAAAAAAACCTACAAATTTTAAAAATATACATTTATTTTCCACAAATACTTTTAAAATATATTTTTTTAAATGATAAAAAATGAAAAAAAACAATATATGTCCAAGAGTCTTTATTTATGTTAGGCCGGGCTTGAGAGTGACACTAACGATCGCAATAAAAAGGTGAAAGGAAAAGAAAGGTCGCTTTGCATCATAAAATTTGAAAGAGACAAAAGAGAAGAAGGAACCCTATTTTTTCACCATATACTTCACCTTTCATCACTTTCTCTATCCCTTTATTTTTTTTAATTTATAACATTTTATATTTTTTTTTTGAAACTGAACATTTTATATTTTAGATACTAGAAAATATTTGCAAATCCATATGTATCATGTTCATTCTCCACACCGATTGATCTTTGCGTGGCATGTTTTTCAAAAAAATATTCTGCACACATTCGAGTAAAGTAATGGACCTAAGCTTCAGACTAAATAACTTAAGAACTACCTGAACCCATCCGAATTTCATTATATTTTTTATACATTTAATATTATAATGTTAATTATAATTAATTGTAGTTTAATTACCGGAGCTACACTTGTATTTTTTTAACAATGTATTCAATAATTTTTGTTGAGACTTGTAATTTAATAGTTTGTATTATATTCTGTCTTCTAATTTGGATTCAAATTCTTTAGTGTGTGAGGTGTGGTAGATAAAAATCGCTCACGTATAATAAAACTTCATAGCATTTTACATGATTCACATAAGAAAAAACATGACCTTTGTGAACCCACATAGATATAGATGTGATGGGCTAGGTGTCAACTTCTCACTCGCTTAAGCCATTGCCCTGTGAGATTTCGACAACTTCTTATCATCTTCAAGATTATATATGCCATACATTTTTGTACTGAATACTGATATTGTAAGGGAACATCAACAAAAATAATTTATAGAATCTTATTAACTTTTAATTTTTTTTACCCATCAAATATTGGCGCGAATGAGAATCTTTCCTTTGAAGATCTATCACTGATAGGAATATTTTTCTTTTCTTTTTTGGTACCTTTTTGTGTTCTTTGAGTAGTCAAGTCATTCACATAATTCACATTTATAAAGTAATTCCATTCAACATTTCTTATTGGAGATTAGCATAATGTTTTCTCGCTCTTGGTCATATATACATCTGTTTCATATTAATGCAGTCCTCAATATTAATCAACTCATTGGTTTATTGGGGGGGGGGTGAATTTATGTATAAATATGAAAATAATTATTTCACGCAAGTTTTTTTTTTTTTCGGGTAAACCGGGATAGGTTCGGAACTTTGACTTTAATCCCACTTTGAATTTGGAGTCTGCCTTTAGAATTTTTTTTTAAGAGAATTATCCTCCTACGATCCTGTCAACGAGATCGAACCAGAAACATAACAACACTAATGTTTGTGCTTAAACCATTGGCCTAACACACTGTTGGTGGTAAATTTCAACAATGAGAAGGGAAAAAAATTACTCGTAAAAACATTAATCTTTTATGATTTTCGATTAAAAAAAATTGAAAATATAAAATTTAAATTACCAAAAAGCATACACTTAATTCAACTAATATATTATTTCGAATAAACTAGTTGCGTTTATAAAACAGAAATAGGTGTAAGGGATCATCTAAACGATTCTTACCTCACAATCTGATTCACGCTATTTCGACAATCTCGAATCTTTGATCAAATTACCGCTCTAGCTTTACGTTTAAAACTCATTTTGGAGTTATTCCTCAAACTGTAATTTGACCAAAACGTCAAACTATTCTCTGTACATTTGAATATTTTGCAATAAAATTAGCCATTAACAAAAACGTAAAAATATAATGCATCTAGAAGGTGAAACTTTTAGAATAGTAAAGGAGATAATACTTTGTAGCCGTAGCATACTACATAAACATAATGCATAAACGATTTGATTAAATTTTTCTCTTAAAGAATTAAACCTTTTCGTCACAAAGTAAAAAGAGTCTACTTTTTATTTGTATTTTTGACATTAAAAGAGTCCACTATCACATGGTATCCTTATAAGATTATAATAATATTTTTGTATAATGATGAAAACTAAAAAGTCCCTTTGTTTTTTTTATCGAAGGTTTTATGAGTATAGATCGAACTTTTTTTCAAAATATTTCAAAGTATGTCGTTCAACTGTTTCACGAAGAAGCTGTATGAACTATATATGAAGATTATCTTTGCTCCTCTCCTTATGGGTTATAATGCTTCTTTTTTTTGCGAAGGGTTATAATGCTATTCACCCTTTCATGCATGAAAATCATTCTCTTCGTTCTGCTTATGCCGCTACACCTACCAATCTTAAGGTCCACCATTATCATTCTCTTCCGATCTTCTTGCCTTACGTTTATGGATTCCTATTTGTTTCGAAACTGAAATCCCCTTCTTGTTCATATTTTTTGCATTCTTCCTCGCAGATTATCGACCTGTATCTTTGTTTTGCGGTCTTCACAGCTCTGATCCAGGTACTCTAAGCTCCTTTCCTTTGTGTGAGTGGTTAGACTGTTTTTGGACCAGCGACCGAGGTTTGGAGTCCGTCGGACCAAAGGTTGCGAGTTTATGGTTCTTAATATTACAGCTTGTAGCAATTCTTTCAAGTGATCATATCATTTGTATCAAATATGATCATACAGCTTGTATATAGCAAATAGCTATAAAAAGCAATAATTATAATAATTTGTTATAGTTTAGATGGTTTATTATGTGTTCTTTACTATATATACCAGAGGATTTTGATAAGCTCCATACTCCTTCAATTACTTATCCACCAAACCAATTACAAATTAAGAACTCTAGTTGATTTCAGCCTAGGAGACTCCCACATTCCACTTTCTTATTTCTACGAATTACAACTTTTAACTGCAAACAATCCAAATGCATTAGAAGCTTCTCTAATATCAGCTTAATGAAGATGTGCCAACTCAAATCATTTAATGACCAATAGAAAACCCTAAATAGATACGTGAATGAATTTAAGAAGTTCACAAAAGTATTAGTTAACTTAAAATATTTAAAAACGAGACAAGCATAAGTATTATTAGTATAGATACAACAAACCAACATTAACCATATGAAATGCCTTAGAGAAAAACACCACCACCGCCATGGGCCATATATGTAATCTTCTTCTTCGTCTTGTTCACGCCCTCCTCTTCTGGCACTTTCTCTACAAATGTTTTAGCATCAACCAAAGTCGGTAAATCAAAATCGTGATTGCACATTTGGAGTATAGTTGAAATCAGTAGATTACAGAGAAATCAGATTTTTTTTTTTTTTTTTTCTGTTCAACGTCTCTCGTTAAGAAACCCAAAAACGTTTGGTTCAAGTTTGTCTTGGGATATTAAAACTTGCCTTTAGTTGCTTCCCCACCATGGTAGTAGCATTCTTCGGATGAAACAAGGGAAGCCTCAACTCCGGCTTCATCTGCCATCTCCTCGTCTTTCCCAGGACACCCAGTTACTGCTTGTATGAGGGCTCCATACCCAGGCAGATTGTCCAATACCTGCTTGATAACCAAAGTATAGTTAGACAAGTGAGAAAGAGGTTGTTGACTCAAATGGACCCTATAGTTAGACAAATGTATTGATTGATACAACAACTTTTTTGGGCTAGGATGCTTTACCTCCAGTGCATGTTTTTCACTCCAGCGATGCTTGGTGAAAGCTTCAAACCCTTGGCCAGTAAAATTGATGTCGCATACTGAGCAAACCAAGGCAGATTCACCCGGTTTACAGCACTTCTTCTGTCTTCTTCTCTTCCCTGAATACATTGCATCTGTGAAAAAAAACACTAACTGGTTCAGAAACAGCTTTGCAGGTTATTTGAACACTGAGAGAGAGAGAGAGAGAGACACCTTCCAGTAAGTTTCGCCAGAGGCACTTTACAGGATACGTCCGAAGAACGTTGTGTCCCTGCGATCTTATGCTTTCAAGAGTAGGAGTGTACACTTCATTATCGGATATGAGCATCAAATTAGAGGGAGGTGGATTTTCCCGTGCCCACCAAATTGTGGCAGACGCAATGTTTCTGAAATCTGTTTCAGAAAGTAAAGACTTGAGACTCTATGAAATCTTATCTTATCTACAAATCCATTACGACATAAGGATCATAAGATATTAACCGCGGGCGACGATGTTAAGAGCGATTCCAGAGGAAGAGAGTGCTCGCATGACGTGATCAGGGGCGTTTAGTTTGCCAACAGCAGTGATGGTGAGAGGACCAGAGTAACCTAAACGATTCAACGCCCGTTTTATACTCGGCGCCATCTGATAAGGATCACAACGTATTGGAACCCTACATCTGATAAACTTTTATGGGTTTTCATGAATGGAGATGGCTTATGTATTCTAGTTTTGATAAATCATCTCGAAACACCAAAAATATTTTGTTTTGGCTAATTTCTTTTATTTTAAACGAAATTTTTTTCTTTTTTACTTAATAAACACAAAACACGTTTCTTTTATTGATGAATAGCATAATTTTTTTCTTGTAAAATTTCAAAATCACCTCAATTTTTGTTCAATCCAATAAATCCCTTAATTTTTTTTGAATATTTTGTCATCTACCGAAATTTGCTTTAGATAATTATGGGTTGAAAATAAAATAAAACAGAAGATCCCCAAATTTGTTCTTAGTTTTTGAATGTGTTTCTCCAACTGTCAGTCCTCTTTTAACCTCTTAAGCGAAAGAGTTGAATCAACGCGTCTGCCGTTTCAATCTTCTCCGTCAAATCTGATTTCTCCGCCGTAGCCTTTACGCACCATCGGCCGCGGCCGCCACCTCCTCTTTCACTCCGGTTTCCGTCGTTGCTCGCTTCCCCGCCGGTTACTTCTCTTCAATTTGACGGTGGAGCATCTATCTCCCGATCAAAGGTCCTCCGAGTCTGCAATCTGACTTCTCGTCTTCGTCCTATCAAATGCTCTTCTTCATCTACTCCATCTTTAGGTATATTGAAACTCTTCCGCGTATTTATTGGCCATGAGAGCCTCTTTGAGCCACGCATAATTGTTAGACATTCCCATCGAGTTTAACTTCTCCGGCAGATTTATCAGGGGACTAGTTGACAAAATTTAAGGAAGCAGCGGAAAAGGGAAACTTAGTTCCTCTATGCCGATGCGTTTTCTCGGATCATTCGACTCCGATACTTGCTTACCGATGTTTGGAGAAAGAAGACGATAGAGATGCTCCTAGCTTCTTGTTCGAGTCAGTGGAGCCTGGTCTGCAAGCTTTCAATATCGTAAGCCTTGATGAATTGCCTGAAGCGTTTTGCGGTGAGCAAAGAAATCTATGAAGGCTAAGTTTCAATAGGGTGGTGTTTGTTTCTTTAGTTAGTGTGGAAAGATAGCGTTGCTGATTCCTCGGATGGATCTGAAGGTTTTCTCCTTTGTTAACCAGGTTGTTGGGTCGGATACTTCTCATATGACACTGCTCGTTATCCTGAGAAGAAGAAACTGCCCTTTTCAAATGCTCCCGAGGATGATAGGAGTCTTCCTTATGTTCATTTGGGCCTTGATGATGATGTGATCGTATTTGATCATGTAGAGAAGGTATACTGTTGTTCATAGTATTTGCATCTTTCTATGGATTATGGATTGAAGAGTTTATCTAGACACAGCTGGAAAGAGTTTGTCTTGATTGTGATACCATCCTTGGTAGAGTAATTACTCCTGTTAGATTCCTGTTGAGCAGAGAAAGCGTATGTGATCCACTGGGTGCGGATAGATAAAGGATCGTTCTGTTGAAGATAATTTTACTGATGGAATGAATCGGTTGGAATATCTAACCTCTAGAATTCAAGACCGAACACCGTGAGACAAGTAAATTGTTCTACCAGTCTTTGGATTACAATCTTGTATTTTATTTATAAGTTCTTTTTGAGCTTACGTGTTTCTTTTAATTACAGCCCCAAGATGCCTACTGGTTTCATAAAACCACGCACTCAGCTATTTGGTCCTAAACTGGAGAAATCAACCTTGACAAGTGAGGCGTACAAGGAGGCAGTTTTGGAAGCCAAAAAACATATTTTGGCTGGGGACATCTTTCAGATACTTCTTAGTCAGAGATTTGAAAGGCGGACATTGCGCAGACCCATTTGAGATATATAGAGCTCTTAGGATTGTAAATCCAGTCCGTACATGGCCTATTTACAGGTATTAATCCTTTGGTCCTTGTTTCCTTACATATTTTCTCAAGATTGATATTACTAATCTGTGGATTTCTCTCTTTTCTGTGCTTAATTTACAGGCTGGAGGATGCATATTAGTTGCGAAATATTGTTGCGTTCGAAAAATCTAAGTGTTACCTACTCTCACCTCTCATCTATGGGTCCCTTAATCCTTAATTAAAACCCCCATCTTCTCCGTTTATAAATAAATGAGTGGCTCAGTGTGTGTTTTCCTTTTGCTACAGAGGAAGTTTACCAATCGGCCCCTTGCTGGAACTGTCAGAGGAGGAAGGACACCCAAGGAAGAAACGATGTTGGGAAGAAACGATGTTGGCAAGCTTCATCACTCTATCATTACTAAAGCTCTTCTTTCATTTCAACTTCTTAACGCTCTTCTTTTGGAAGCTAAGATGCAGTTTTAAGCCGTAATCTAATTTGTTGAATTTTCTTGGTTTCAAAGCCCGGTTCTGTGGAGGTTGAGAAGCTCATGAGTATAGACCGGTGTTCACATGTCAGGCACATAAGCTCCACGGTATGCCTCTGTTGCAAATTTACAAGCAAACAAACTTCAAATTCCTTAGTCCTTTTGTGTCAATGGATTTTTAGATAAGTTTTTTTTTTTTTTTTCCACTCTTGTTAGTTTATAAGAGATCACAATTGAGTAATGAGCATTTCGAATATATGTGGTGTTGAAAGCCTGGTTCTGTCTAGTCTAGTGAAACCATGAATATGTAACTTCACATGTTATGCACATATGCTCAACAATACATTGTCCATTTCGGTTTGGCTCAACAACACATCTCCTTACTCACAGGTAAAAGGGGATTTGCTCGATCATTTGACAAGCTGGGACGCTCTTAGAGCTGCACTTCCCGTTGGAACCGTCAGCGGAGCCCCAAAGGTTTTCTCTCTCGCAAAACCGCAAACCTATTACACATTCACCATACTCAAAAGCTCATTTGATACAGGTAAAAGCCATGGAGCTAACAGATGAACTGGAAGTAACGAGGCGTGGTCCTTAGAGTGGAGGCATTTCGTTTAATGGAGACATGGACATTGCATTGGCTCTCATGACAATGGTCTTCCCAACAAATTCCCGTTATGACACATTGTACTCTTACAAAGCATCCTCAGAGATGTCGAGAGTGGATTGCTCATATTCAGGCTGGAGCTGGAGTTATTGCAGATAGTAACCCTGACGATGATGAACAGAGAGAATGTGAGAACAAAGCAGCGGCTTTAGCCCGAGCCATTGATCTTGCTGAATCCTCCTTTCTTGAGACACCTGAGGTTACTACTATCACACCTCGCATCAACAGTGTCTGAGCATATAATTATTCTTTTCCTTTGTGTGAGTGGTGAGACTGTTTTTGGACCAGCGTCCGAGGTTTGGAGTCCGTCGGACCAAAGGTTTCAAGTTTATGGTTCTTAATATTACAGCTTGTAGCAATTATTTTAAGTGATCATATACTTATATCATTTGTATCAAATATGATCATACAGCTTGTATATAGCAAATAGCTATAAAAAGCAATAATTATAATAATTTGTTATAGTTTAGATGGTATATTATGTGTTCTTCACTATATATACCAGAGGATTTTGATAAGCTTCAAGCTCCAGACTGCTTCAATTACTTATCCACCAAACCAATTACAAATTAAGAAGTCTAGTTGATTTCAGCCTAGAGACTCCCACATTCCACTTTCTTATTTCTACGAATTACAACTTTAACTGCAAACAATCCAAATGCATTAGAAGCATCTCTGATATCAGCTAAGCTTAATGAAGATGTGCCAACTCTAATCATTTAATGACCAATAGAAAACCCTAAATAGATACGTGAATGAATTTAAGAAGTTCACAAAAGTATTAGTTAACTAAAGACTTTTTAAAAACGAGACAAGCATAAGTATTATTAGTAGAGATACAACAAACCAACATTAAACATATGAAATGCCTTAGAACAACAACACCACCACCCCCATGGGCCATATATGTAATCTTCTTCTTCACCTTCATATTCCCTCCAAAACATTAAGCCAGTCCAGCTTAGTTACACTTGGATGATTAAGGTTGTCTAGGTTAGTAGCTTGTTGGGTTTTAATTAAAACGACTTTGGCCCCCGCTCCTATTACTTCACGAAGTATTGGAAGGTATCCTCCGTCATTTGTAATTAGTCCAATGTTCTGATCGTTCTCATCAACGTTCTGATCTTCAGATCCAAGCCAATCAAGCATTTGATCATGTATCATCTTATAAGCAACTTGTGATGACACTACAGATAACAAATTTAATAAGATACATACATGTAACATGTAGAATAAGGAGTAATTTTAAAACTAACCTTCTCCAGCATCGATAAACATTACTCCCTGGGATTTGAGCTGATTGCGCATTTGTGAATTAATGTTGGGCGAGTTGGTTGCCGCAATGCAATAGATATCTATGTCTCCATCAAAATGGAGTGAGATCAATCTACGTCGGATAGCAGGTATGACCATTTCTACACGATTTTGAAACGTGGCTGGGATGCTGACATTTTCGTAATCCCAGAATATCGTGATATGTCTGCAAAACAACCAAAAAAAAATCACAATATGTCCAACACTTTTCTATTTATAAGAAAAAAGAATTAAAAATTAAAAATTGTTATAAATCAGATTTTAAAAGTATACTTTGAGTAGAGAGAAAGAAAGAGAGAGGCGATCCTCCTATTGCCTTTAATATAGACAAACATGGTAGAAACGGAGCACTCACAAAATAACTTCATCACCAAAAAAGTGCATTCAGATCTATTCAAGTTAGATGTGATCAACACAAAACAACAAGCTTATACAGCAATCAAAGAGAAAAGGCCAATAATTTCAGTCCAGAAGACCAAGATAAAAAAAACAAAAACAAAAATTTAAGAACGGAGGAATAGCTAAAGAGATCGATTACTGCTCTGTGGTGATTTTCTTATTGAGAGGATGAATACATTTATACAGATACAATATGTGCAGAAAAGGATGACATAATAATTTACACTTATACAGGGAGATGATATCGGTCAATCAAATCCCCATTATCATAAATGAGATCTCTAACACATAACACAAAAGATCAAACACGATACAACAAAAACGCTATGACCCTTAACAGCTCAATCCAACTGCTGTAAATGTTGGGCAACGCACTAAATCAATGACCTTTAATAGCAACACGTCACTACCATAATCAAAATTACCTTTAATAGCAACACGTCACTACCATAATCAAAATTCCAGCTTAAACCCAGATCGGACAAAAATTCAGGAAACCAAGGTTCATCATTTTCAAGATTAAACATAATGGCTGGACACTAAAGCCATCGCATCAAGCACCCAAAATCTAGGGACTCGAATACACATCCCGAAGATCTGATCCGGAAAATCGAAGTAAAAACCAACACCAGCAAAGCGAAAACAACCGTCAAGATTTCAAATCACAAGCGCTGAAAATTGAAGGACATGCAGAGCAAAGTAAGAAATTGGAGGCATTACCTTGGAAGAGATCTCACGTAATCGGACATCTGAGCTCGGAATCGGGTTAAAGTGTTGGATTATGAAAGAGAGAAGAGCCTGAGAGCTGCGTCAGGCTGAGCTGTGATGAGGAAAGAGGAAAGAGGAAAGAGGAAAGGCAAGTAATATCAAAGGAGAAGAGAACAGAGGAGATGATACAACACTGTTAGGGTTGAGTGGAGCGGACACAAAGCTGGAGAGTGTTGGTCCTTATATTTAGGTCATTCTTTTTTTTTTTTTAATTTATTTATTGCCCTGTACAAGTCAAATTATTTAAAAGAATTTTAACCACATACTCCAAAATACTCTACGAAAAAATATCTCCTTGGTACAAATACTCGTAATTCCTCTACGATGTGACTATTTTTTCATATTGATACAATCTTTGTAAACCATATATATTTTTTACATATCAAATATATATATATTTTTTTTTGTGTGTTCTACATGTTTCGGTGTTCTTATAAGATCAATTGTGGCATCTAACCATCTATGACGTATCAGATGATTAAATTTAGTTAAAATTATATTCAGTTTTCTTTATTTTTTATCGTTTATATATAAATTCTGAGTAGTTAGTATTTTACGTGTGTAATATTAAATTTTTACTGCCAAATTGCAAAACCAAATACCATATTCTATCAACATAGTCCACGGATTCAATACTGTAGTTCTTAAGATATTAAATAGAGTATATGTCTAATAACCTTATAACCAAAAAAGAAATTCTTTCTAAAAAAAAAAAAAAGGAAATTAATTAATTATGTTAATTTGAAATATGTCGGACAATTTTGGTCACGATTTAGTTTAATTCTGAGTTCATGATAAACGCAGAGTCAGCGACGGTAGAAGACTAGAAGTTATATCGACCTAGAGGATGGGAAAGTGTAGCTCGACCATATACATCTTTTATGAAGTCATTCTACTCTTATTATTGTATTATGTTAACGAAAAAAGTATAAAAATACAATGATGTAATCTGAAAAAGGAATCCAAGAACATTTATTACCGAAAGATATAGGAAAGATCGGTGTTGATCCTGTCGGAGCAAAATAAAAACGATCATACGACTTTATGAAATTAATAAAAAAAGAGAGTAATACTAGCGATAGCAATAAAAGGTGAAATTAAAGAGAAGAAAAGAAAGGTCGCTTTGCATCATAAAGTTTGAAAGAGACAAATGAGGAGAAGGAACCCTATTTTTTGGTCCCAACGATCGAGATACTTCGATATATCGTACTAAAGAAACAAAAGTTATTGAAAGACAAAAATCGATCGGTGTGATCACTTTGTATGGATTATGGATGAAGAAGACTATTTGTATTAGGCTACGTGTTTTTTTGACATGATTAATTAAATCTTCTAGCACATCATTGTTAAGAAATTTATAAAAATATGAACCTCACCTCAATAGGGTATTTTTATTTGCCTTATTCCGGATTCTCAACAAAAAATGAAGTGCATCGGAATAATTGGCACAGTTTTTTTTTTTTTTTTTTTTTCAACTAAAATTTTTTT
>OVAY01000152.1:46166-88239 GCA_900406395.1 Kernera saxatilis
TTTTTTTTTTTTTTTTTTTGTCAACTAGAATTTTATTGATAAACCAAGAAAGGATATAAGAATTTACATAAGAAACAAAGGCAGCCTAATAAGAACAAACAAGCCCAAAAGAAAATCTAAAGGGATAAGCTTTGACGTGTCAGATCGATGAGAATACGCAGAGGACACGTGAATCGTCTGCAACCTCCGCCGACTGAGATTTCAAGTCCGGTGAATTGGAGCACGTCGCCGGATAACAACCGCACAACGAAACTGTTTTTTCTATCACCAATTATGGCAATTACAGGTAACCGAAAAAAACATCAATCTTCTAATCACAACCGATTTTAGAGAGGATTGAGTTGTTCACCCTTGCCGATCAATTGAATCTTCGAAATCTTTTGCAACAGCAACAGAGGCATATCAAATTTTCACAGGAAACGAGCTTAACCCAACCTTGGGCGAGGACAATTGAAGTTGTCTTTAAACGGGAGATCCAAACGAAGCGAAGTGATGAAACTTACAACATCGCCGGAACCACTGGAAACTAAAAACAAAACCCAAGGACGAAGCCGAACAAGGCAAGAATAGATCAAGTGGAGAGAAAACTCTCCCGATCAGACAATTCCGCATGCCACAACTTCATCATCAAGCAAAACTAAATTCACAAAAACCCTTAAAACGGGAGAGAAAACATGAACCGGAGAACTTAATTTTAAGTATCTAGCACCTATAAACTAATCACCGGCTCATATCCAAAGATACTATTGAAAGAAAAAATGAAAGAAAACTAAAAGCAATCGGTCAAAAACCGATCGACAGCAAAAAAAGATAGAAGCCGGCCATAGTCGCTTAGGAAGCCGATCTATGCCGGACGCTTGCCAACCATCGGTATTAAGAAAACTACCGATGTCGGATAGAAAGTCGGCCAAGGTTCATCATGGAGACGAAACGGTGCCAAACAGTTAGCCGGACATCGTGGCTGAGAAAGCCAAGCGATTCTGGACATAGCCAGCCAAAACACGGTAAAGAACCGCCATTGAAAATTTCATCACCGTTCTCTCTCTAAAATATATTTTAGAAAAAACTGAGAGAACTCTAAAAACTAGTATATAATTGGCACAGTTTAGTTAATATTTTAATAAAAAGTGCGTATATATGTTTCTTTCTTATTGATTGGATAGACTTTTTTTGTTTTGTATCAATGTTAAAATGATTGGATAGACTTAAAAGCCATATGAAATATATATAAATATAATCGAGAAAAGGATGATCTGTCTCAATTATTCTATTTTTATTTTTATAAGTCAGAATGGTTTTGAGTTGCGATGCGATATATTTTGATTTTAGATACCTTTTTCATGTCTCCACGAAATTTGGAAAAGCAAAAATAAAATTACCCTTCTAAATTAAAATTTGAAAAGAATAGAAGACGAAGAGGTTATTTGATCGACTAATGAAGATAGGCTGAGCAGATCAAGTTGATCTGATGACACACAAAGTCACGTGCCTGTATATCTCTGTTTTCTTGTGACCAAGGGGCAGATTTTATTTTCAGATGCTTTTCGTGAGAAGAATGAAGTACCTGAAATACTCAGCTTTTAGTTTTCTTTTTTTTTTTGTATCTTTTACAAAGAGATTTATGCGATTTATCCATATAGAAAATACTAGATGGTTATTATCTTGAATGGTTTTCATGAGAGGAAATGAGTATCCGAAGATAGTATATTTGGATGCTTGATTATGGATCATGTGAGATGGATGATTATTTATGGATTATATTTGGATGATGAATTATAAATGATGAGATATGAATGATATATGGATGATGGATTATGGGAAATATATTCATAAATAGATTAAATGACCATAAACAACCATCCAAATACTATTGAATTGCTTGATGTCGTGAATAATGAACAAATAAATTTGGGCATCTTTAGACTTTAGTCATAGTCAATGATTTGTGGATAGTTGGTGTATACATTGATTTGTGGACAATACATTATGAATATTGATTTATAGATAATAAATGGTTTATAAATGATTCAACTTGTGTTATTGATATTTTGTTCATCCATCGATTAATATCCAACTCAAGGAAATAAATGTAACAACGTTTGTGTTGAATCAGTCTTCCAAATGCATAATGCAAGACCAATCTTTATCATCACCGTTTTCTTCTTCCAATGGCCACAAATTTGAAGAAGATAGCCCATATCCAACCAATCTTTATCATCATCGTTTTTTTCTTCCAATGGTCACGAATTTGAAGAAGATAGCCACTCTCTACCTTCTTCCTTTTCTTCTTTTTATTCATCAATGAAATCTAGCAATACATTATCAGAGTGTTTTCTCTTCTCTCTTTACCATTTATTATCAATAACCTGCAATGAAGTATGAGTAATATAAAATATATTTTTTTCACTTTCATCTATATTTTTTTCTTTTCTATAGTTTGATATTTATTTTACTTTATTTTGAATGTATTTGGATGGAACATTATGGACAAGAAGAGATTGGACATTTATATTAGAGTTGGATCAATGTGTGTTTTATTATGTTCGTGTGAACGTCGTGTCATAGACAAGTACTTGTGGACAGATTCTAGTGGACAAGATAACGTAGACATTTTTAGTGGATGCTATAACATGGACATTGATATGGCAAAGCCCGCAAGTCCTCAGTTTTTTTTTCTCGGAAAACATAGAAAGATAAGAGTTGGAGAAGACGATACCTAAGAATCGACGGAGGATTTGTCCGTCCAGCAGCGTGTTTGACCCGTTTGATTCCTGACAGGAGACGAAATGGGACACAAATTGCGTTTGAAGGTGAAAAGAGTGAGATTTCTGAGTGAGAGAGTGAGAGTGAGAGTGAAAGCGAAAATGACGGACTTTTCTTTAAATGAGAGAGACCAAGAAAGAATATGTTTTCTAGTGTCAATGCTTTTCTCCCAAAATCCTTTCTTCTTCGGTTTCAACCTAAGTCTACACATTACTAAAATTGTTTGAGAATAAAATAAAACATATAAGTATGAGTAGTGATTTGGAGGTGTTGAGTACAAACCTGGGGCAATGGCAGTGTTTGATTGCGAGAGAAGGTTGACACTTTTTGACACTTTTTCCGCTTCCTCCTACTATAACACTAAAGGTAATTCTCGATTAATGATTATAGAGTTGTCTTTTTTTCTGGGATATTCATAATAATAATAATAACCATAAATTCTTCAAATTTTACATCGAAATAAAAATTTACTTCTTAGTTTTAAATTTTTTAATTTTAATTTAATAATTTTCAGAATTTATTTTGGATTTATTTGAATTTTATAGAATTTTTGTTGTTTGTAGGATTTTTTTACAAAAAAAAAATAAAAAAAAAGTATTATTTAAATATTAATTTTTTAATTATTATTAACGAAAGAAAATTAAAACCAGAATGACCTAAACACAAACCGTAATTGTACAAGAAAACCTTCAAATTCTAAATTATGCGATGTTGAATACTGACTTAAAAAAACATTATCCAATCCAATGTCTATATTATTTTCATCATGTAAAAAATTAAAACCAGAAAGGGGTTTTTGTCTGGGGCTTTGTGGTCATGTGGTAAGGGGACGGACCTGAGACGCCAACACGTTTCAGGTTCGATCTACCTGATGCGTGAAACTACAACACATTGTTCCTGGACATCCACACGGATATGGAACCCTGCTTTCGGGCCCATTTGCATATCCGGAGAAAGGGTCTATCCGTGGACTGCACCTCTCCCAGGAGATTAGTATGGCCCTTCCATAAGCTTGAGATTTACCTCTGAGTTATCAAAAAAAAAAAAGGTTTTTTGATTAAAGAAAAAACAAAGAAATCCATAACGAGCCGGAGCTCCAACTTGTAAAAAAAAAACAAAGGATTTCTCAACAATTAACCTTAGAAACTAAGCTACATGTTGATCAACAACTTAAAGGAAAAAAGCAAACAAACCAAATCATCAATCAAGTGATCAACAATACACGCTGAGTTATAAACCGATCAATCAAAAGACAAGAAAGAATATGTTTTCTAGTGTCAATGTTTTTCTCCTAAATTAATTTCTTCTGCGGTTTCAAGCTCTAACAGTCTAAACATTACTAAATTTGTTTGAGAATAACAAAAAACATATAAGTATGAGTAGTGATTTGGACGTGTTGAGTACAAACCTGGGAGCAATGGCAGGGTTTGCTTGCGAGAGAAGGTTGAGACTTTTTGTCTGATCATAGAGTTGTCTTTTTTTTTTTCTGGTATACTTAGGGGTGGGCACAATTCTCGTTCCGTTCCGTCCCATACCCGTTCTTAAATTTTCATCCCATATAAATATATATTCTCATATAGAACATTAAATTTTCGTCCGAAATTTGTGCATGGCATTTTTTTATACACAAATTTACGATCCATGCATAAAACTACATGAACTTAATTTAAATTTGAATTTAATACATTGTTCAATATCCAAAACCAACAATAGTGTAGATGCCGTTAGTATAACGTTAGTAGGACGCCAAGTTGATAGGCCAAACGACTGCGTTTTATCAATATCCATCAAGTGTTTGGAGATTGCAAACACTCAACTTGAGAAGAACTTCTTTGTAAGAAATCACGTCTAGAGTTTTGTTTCTATTTTAACTTATGTGCCCACGGATTTTGCAGACCTTAAATCTCTAAATATGATATCTATAGTGCATACAATGCTGAAAAGAAAGTTGAGAAATGATTTATGACAAGGCAATTTTACAATATCAATGTTTGCACATGATCATAAAAAAAAGAGGACAAGAACCAATCCACAATTACACAAAGGGCAAAAAAAAAAAACCAAAAGAGACAATAGTAGAAAAACAGGAAATTAATATAGAGAAAGCTCAAAAGTTGTAGACACAAGTTCCATCGTCACTTCTAGCCGTTGGATCAAAGTTTTTGGCCTCAGGATCAGTACACCCTTCTGGAACTGGCAGGTTCACTTGCTGTGCTCCTTTTCCTGCAAGCCAAGTTACACTAATTTCAGAAACCCTAATTCCATTGTCTCTCCTCTTTCTCATCTCCTTCTCTTTTATGTATTCATATCCAATTGATTCAATCGGTTAGCCAACCATACCAAAAAAACAAAAGAGTTCAAACCTCGGGTTCTAACCGTAGAAAGTCCCGCGGTCGATGGCGTCCGCGTTTGCGTCTCCTAACGCAGCCTCGTTAAGGTATTGGTCAGCAAGTTGGACTCTCTTGACGTTCTCTTGTTCCATCACAAGCATGTTTCCATACTCCATAAGCTTCTCAAGAGTCATCGAGGGCTGCTCGAACACCGGAGCTCCTTCCCTCGAGTTCACCAGCCTCTTTCCGATCTTCTCCACTCCAAGACTCTCAACGAACTTCCTCACTTCATCATCGTACACTCTCGCCCTCAAGGCACCGAAGAAATCTGTCCACACAAAACCACTAATTATATACGAGTTCCTAGAAACCAATTGAAGGTAATCAGGATCTTTTTATTACCGATGGATTGGCCAGGGAACTGATCAACAAGCGTGACAATGTCTTCGTCCTTGATCTTGTCAGTCCTGAAGATACCCTTGCAGACACCGATACGGTCTTCACGGGTAGGGGCCCAGTAGAATTTCTCCATACGACCATCACGGATGAGAGGTGCGTAGAGAGTGGAGAAATCGTTACCAGTGACGATGATGGGGACACGTGCGTTGTCTTCCTTGTTGTACATTCCTGGGAGCTGGACGTTGGTCGGGTTATCGGCGATGTTCATGAGCGTTGCGTTAACCATCTGGTTGTTGACAGTGTACTGAGTAGTACCGCCCATACGACCAGCACCAGCATCAAGATCGTTGATGAAGAGACAACACATCTTTCCCTTCTTGATTATGTCAGCTGCCTCACGGTACCTTTGACGGATCAGCTTGGCCGGTTCTCCTGCGTTACCGCTCTCAAGCTCTCCAGCACTCATCATGATTGGGCTGCAAAAAGATTTAAACTTTTTTAGATTTTTGTTGGTTTCAATTCAACCCGTTATAGACGAGAGCACAAAGGAAACTGGGTCGAGATGGGAGATCAGAAATGGACTCACTTGATGCCCATCTTGGCCATGACAAGCTCACACTGGAAGGATTTACCTTGACCTTTGCCTCCCCATATACCCAAAATAAGTGGAACCTGTCAAAAACAGAGCATATCAAGATTAATAAAGTTGGAATCTTTGATGTGTAATATAACTCAAATTGCACCTAAAGAATGCTGTGATTAGTACCTTGATGTTAGGCAAAGTCAAGAAGTTCTTGGTGATGTGAACAACAAGCTTGTCCATGAAAGCAGGAGCAATGTAAAACCCATCCATCATGTTGTCCAAGTTGTACCTATTTCAACAGGAAAAGACAACTTAAAACCACAGATTCTAAGTCTATATGGAGCTAATAAGGAGAGATAATAATCAACTTACTGCCTAAGGCCTTGGCTAATGTACTCATAGGAGCTTAGGACAGCATGGTGAGTTCCGGTTCCCATAGGAGCTTGGAAGACTGAGTCGACCATACCTTTGCCTCTGGTGATGTCTTGTTGATCATCAGACATGTCGTACGCAAGTCCCTTCCACCTGTCTCCATCGGTTTGTTTGGCTTCGTCAATAGCCATCACCTTGAACGATCCGTTGCTCTTCTTGTTGATCTGTGCGAATCTTGACACCGTAACAACTTTCTTTCCCAAGAAGGTCGTAGCCGGGACTGAAGCAGCTCCTGCTCCTGACCCGTTCAAGCTCAACTGCAAGACACACAGGCCAAATCCAATTTTGAATTCAAGTTTGGTTCATACAGTTCAGGAGAGCTGGTTTAGAGACTATCCTAACTCCTAAGGATAACAAGTGTTCAAGCAGGATAAACTGAATTCATTATAACCGAATCAAACCGACAAATGATCTGAAAATTAATACACACTTTAATTTGGTTAACATAGTTCATGACCTGAACCAAACCAAAACTAATCTGAAAAGCAAAACAAGATTTATTTCACTTGAAGTTGTTTGACTTAAGGATAAATAAAACAAGCCGGGCTTCTAGAATTCTTTTAAAATCTTCCAAAACTCTACAGTGTACTAAAGTGATCCATTCTAAATTAATTTCAATTCAAATACTACACTTTTTAAACTAAAAAAAGTCGAATACAGAAATCGGTTTGAACAAATCTACTAATTTGTAGTTGCCAAGTAGAGAAGAAAAGAAGCATCACAGTATCTCTAATTAAAGTCTAGATTCTAACGACATAAGTAAGACAGAGAATCTCAAAGTGGTGATGCAAAAGATCAACATCAAAGCTTCTCAAGTGGATAAAACAAGTGGTGTTACTAAAACAAACTATCATTAAACCGTAATTGAAATCTTAAAAGAGTGAAGAAGATGGAAGTTACCGGAGCTCTGTTGATGGCACCGACGGTGGAAACTGCGGCGGCCATTTCTCACGACTGCGACGAGTGTGCGTCACCCAAGAAGCTGAAGAGAGATTTTGATTGATCGGAGAAGAAGAAGCAGTGAGAGACGATGTTGGTGTGGGCAAGAGATTGAGAGATTTATAAAGCGAGTGATCAACAAACAATTCGTTATCTCTTCTTAACTCTCTGATCGCCACACGATACGGATTGGGCAAGTCGCCACGTGGCGTGACAAGGAAGATGATGAGGAGAACTCTGTTTTGATTGGTCCACGTGGAATATGTTTATGAGGTTGTCGTCAAATGGCTGATATGTGCCACTGGATTTGTTTGTTTTTGGCGTCTTAGCTTCGAGTGAAGATTATAACATTATTTATTACCACATATGCTTTGGAAAATTATTGTGTTTTTTTTGTTGAGGATGAGGTAGCCATTCATATCTGATCAAGAAACTTCTACAGAACTCTTGATACAATAAAACTCCAAATATTAGATAATGACATTACTTAATTTAAGTGTTTTAGATAACCATTTAAACTGATTGGCGGAGAGAAATTGTCTATAGCCAATAGAGTAGATTTATAATGTTATCATTAAACCAAATCTATATACCATACATTATTACATTTTGCGTATGGTTCATTAACAAACTAACCATATATAGTTCTACTTACCACTAACAACTAAACTGATATTAGTAATTTTATCTAATAATGTATCTAATTTAGCCTTTTAAGATGTGGAGTAAATGATCAAATTACACATCTTTCCAAGGAGAGTGTTAAACTACCAACCATCGTATTAGAGACTTCGTCATCACATATTTAAGTTCAAAAATGTGTGAGGGTGAAGGTTTTAAGTGCTCCCGACTATATATATATATATATCGTCTAATTCTGTGCGTGTTTCGTTCTTTTGTGAAAGATATAATTGTTTTACAATATGTATATGCAGTTTGTTGTGCATCCTAATAAGCATTTTATATACAAGAGAACTAACATTAAATATATGATATTAAATTGAGTTTTGAAATGTATAAGACATGTTGAAGAATTAAACGATTGCTAACATTGTGGAACCTAATCTCACAATGCTCACATTAATTAAATGGGAAAGATTTATGAAAGTGTGAATGATAGGCTTGAGTTTTAATAAAAACATATTACTAGTGAGAAAAATTGAAAGCACTAGATTTTATTACAAAAATCAAAAGAGTGAGCTATGCTTGCATATATAGGTTGAGAAAATTGTATCTTTTTTATTTCACAAAACGTAAAGACAAGTGATTGATTATGCATACATGAGATCTGAATAAACTGTGGTTGCACGTCCACATTTATGAATAATTATTGTAAATGATAAAGTACGGGAGAAATCACTTCATAATATAACGTGGTGGTTACTCCTCTTTGGAAAGTAAAAATGAACTTTTGATTTCACCATATATGGTACAGATATTGCCATTACAAACAAGAGGCGCTGGTTTCTCTTTTTATAATCGTTTTTCTCCATTTTTCGGCAACTCCACTCAAAAATATGATGCGTTTTTCTTCTTTCTTCTACCCCGCTTAAACTTTCATCTTTCCTTCTCTCCCATTAGTTTTTTTTTTTTTTTTGACAAGAGTATCTCCGATAAGTTTGTCCCAAATCATGTGGTTGTAAAAACGACATTCTTTCTCACACCCACACCTATCCCAATCCTAACCAAAAAGAGCTCATTTTCATATCTGACTATCAAATGCACTAGTGAAAAAAAGAGAAAAGTATGTGATCGAAAAAGTTCATGTTAAATGCAAGATAATTCTAAAAATGGTAAAAGAAGAAGAAGCTAATGAAGCTTTGGATGAGTGGATCAACAAACAAGGTAAAACCAACTTTGAAGATGGAAGAGGACTTATAATTATTATTATATATATATATATATATATATATATCTTAGATATATGCATTTTTAAAACGTTTCCAATTCCTAAATTTTCAAAAAATCGTTTCGTTTCGTTTCGTGTATACGTTTCCAATTCCATGCAACCTATATTATTAGACAATATCTTGTTATTATCTTTTAACAATAATTTTTTTTAAATCTTGCTATTTTCTTAAATGAAATCTCCAGTTTTTATCATTTTTAAAATCATGTTTTTATTTTTTAACAATAAAATTTTAAAATTTTGCTATTTTCTAAAATAAAATATCCAGTTTTCATCATTTTTAAAATCTTGTTAGTATCTTTTAACAATAAAATTTTAAAGTCTTGCTATTTTCTTAAATGAAATCGACCTCAACATATTTCATCCTTTATTTGGCCAACCATATATCGTTCGTTTGATTTCTTTCAATTCATCTCATTCAACAACTTTTATTTCTTTTTCAGTTTTATGATTCCACAATATTACTGTTTTGTAACTGGGTAGTTTAATCATTTTATTGATTAGTTAAAAAATGATCACATCATTCACTCAACAACATTATAAATACGAATTTAGGCCAAAAAAAGAAGAAGACGAATTTAAATGATAAAAAAAAAAGATAAAGACGAATTTATTTGGTCACGTTTTATACAAATACTAAACCTTCCGTAGGAGGAGACTTTTCATCGTCTCAGTGTATTTTTGCTGCGAGCGCATAAAATGTATCATAGAGAAATCTCCGTACGCATTGCTGATTTGGGGGAGAGAGTGGTAGAAAAGCCCTAGATCGGAATTTGATTCTGGGTTCTAGGGTATAAGGTTTCTGCAACTCCTTCCTGATTTTCCCAGTAATTTCGCTGCACGGTAGAGAATTTTTGGGAATTTGCTTCTTCTTTTTTCTTGCTTCGAAAGAGTAAACTACGTAAGTTTGGTTTTCTTTCTTCTACTGATTATGGTTTTTTCTTAAACGTTTTCTGCTTCGTATCATCTTTTTATCTTATTTGAGTTCAGTGGATGCGAAATCCCAGTTACTCATCATGTTAAGCTGATTCTTTTTGTTCGGACTTTCAGAATGTTTTTGGTTAGAGTATTCACAGTTCAGATGATACCAAAATGTGGGCTATTGGGTATCGAGTATAATCTTTAGAGAATGACGAATCTTGCTTTTTGGTTTTAGTGAACAAAGGTTGTTCCTTTGGAGTAGAAAGCGAGCAAGATATTTAAAAAATGGAGCCTTTACGTTTATTTTATAGAGATTTGGTTAAACCCTTGTGGGTTTATCTCAATAATTTACTTTGATTGGAGCTTATGAAGTTGCTTGGCGTTTTCTTTGAGATAACTTGGGAATGTGTGTTTGTGTGTCCTGTAGAGGAGCCAGACGATGAATAGAAATCCTATCCTGGATCCTACCCTTCAAGAAATCCTTCAAGTGATTAAACCCACACGAGCAGATTGGGATACGAGGATCAGCGTCATTAATCAGTTGCGTGGTGTCTTACAATCTGTAGAAAGCTTAAGAGGTGATGACTGTTGATGCATTTTTTGTGTGTTTCTCCCATATTTCGTACTGTATTGTAATGCCTTGAACCATATGGCCATATATGTGATGATAATATTGGAATGAAAACGAGATAGTCAGAGCTTTTTCACTATGGTAAAATTAACTCTTGTTTCTATGTTGTGTTCATACTCAGTGCACAATTGCTGAATCTGTAGTTGCAGAACAGTAAAAATTGTTCATGTTATTCTTTCGCACTATCCTCGTTCTGTAGACAAAATTGTTTAATCGGATACTGAGAAAGGAAGAAGTGCGTATAACCCATTTTTGGTTTGGGATTGTTAGGTGCTACTGTTCAACCATTTGGATCCTTTGTGTCAAATCTCTTCACACGATGGGGAGACTTGGATATCTCTGTTGACTTATTCAGCGGTTCGTCCATTTTGTTCACTGGAAAGAAGCAGAAGCAGACTTTACTTGGACAGTTACTTCGAGCACTGAGAGGGTCAGGTGATTCAAGTAGCTTTTACTTCACGGGTTTCTCCCTAAAATTACTTAAGTTTCTGCTAGTTCAAGTATTTTTCATGGCGATTTTGTCTGATCTCCATTATCATGCAAAAAACAGGTGTTTGGTACAGTCTGCAGTTTGTTATTCATGCGCGAGTTCCCATTCTGAAAGTCGTGAGCGGCCACCAGAGAATTTCTTGTGACATTTCTATTGATAATCTGGAAGGGCTCTTGAAGAGCAGGTTCTTGTTCTGGATCAGTGAGATAGATGGGAGATTCCGCGACTTGGTTTTGCTAGTAGGTTAACATGCTAATAAAACCAGATTGTGTGCTTCCGAAAGGTTTAATTGATTCTAGACATATCTATCTCGTCTATTCTACTTTTATAGGTGAAGGAATGGGCCAAAGCTCATAATATCAACAACCCAAAGAACGGGACTTTCAACTCTTACTCTCTCAGCTTGTTAGTCATCTTCCATCTTCAGGTAAGATAGCTCTTCTATGTTCATAGATTCCGCTGCATTTTGCACTTACTGCATCATTGTAAAACATGGTGTTTTAATATGTCTTGTGTTGTTTGTTGCAGACATGCGTGCCTGCAATTTTGCCGCCTCTGGGAGAGATATATCCGAGGAGTGCGGTTGATGATCTGAAAGGTACCTTCTATGAAAAGGTTTTTAAGCCAAATCGCATAAAATTTATGAGGTTTTGGGATAAAAAGACAAAAAGTTTAAGCGGCATGGTCTCTTGCAGGTGTGCGAAAAACTGCAGAGGAAAGTATAGCGCAACTTTCTGCCGCTAATATAGCGAGATTTAAATCAGGCACATCAAGATCAGTCAATCGAAGCTCGCTCTCTGAGCTTTTGGTCTCTTTTTTTGCAAAGGTGATTGATTTCTCACACAATATCTTAGCTTAGACTTTTTGTTTCTCTTAATGTATCTCTCGATAGAAGTCTCTTGATTTTCTGTGTGGCTGTATTATCAGTTTTCAGACATAAACGTAAAGGCCAAAGAACTCGGTGTTTGCCCGTTCACTGGAAGATGGGAAAATATAAGCAGCAACACTAGATGGCTGCCAAAGACATACTCGCTCTTTGTAAGTCTCTTTCTCTGTCTCTCTTTCTCTTACCCTCTTGTTAAGTTATATTCTGAAGTGTGCAAATGGGGTGTGTATATATAGGTTGAAGATCCTTTTGAGCAACCGGAGAACGCAGCAAGGAGTGTGAGCCGTAAAAACTTGGACAGAATAGCACAAGTATTTGTGATGACCTCACGCCGTCTTGCCTCAGATTGTAACAGAAACTCCATCGTTGGGGTTCTAACAGCGCCACACATTTCACAGTCTTTGGACAGAACAAGCCTCCATAATCATCATCATGCAAATGGTGTGCACAATGCCCATAATCTGCATGGTCAGTCTAGGCCACGGAACCACCAAATGCAGCAGAATTGGTCACAGAGCAACAATTTCCAGAATCCGCCATATTGGCCGGCTTCAACATGGTCCCGTCCACAACAGAACTGGTCTCAGAACAACCCCAGGAAAATGCAGGGACAAACACCTGTCCAAGGCCAAACTTGGCCTGTAATCTCGCAAACTCAAACGCAGCAGAAGAGTCAATATAAGAACGGGAAACAACCAATGAGAAATACATCTGCAGGTTCAAGTCAGAATCAGGGTCACATTGGTAAGCCACCAGGTCAAGTGAATGGTGTCAACTTTGCAAGACCTGCACCAATAAGTCAAAGTCAACGCGAACAGATGTGGAGGCCAAGACCATGAGCAGTAGGATGAGTTGTGCAGACATGGTCCAGAGACACTCCTTCACATAATTTTTGGACGATATTGTATTTTCACCTTGGAGAAAGTCGTGAACTTTTTTTCTATGGATCTTTTGTCACAATCAACAGATTTGCAATTGCAGAATTGTTACTAAAAGTCGAGGACCTTTACTCAGTAAAACACCACAATCAAATTTACAGTTACATATTGAGGGATAAAAAAAACAATAAAAGATATTACCAAACAATATATTTTGTGTCGACTAAGTGCAGTAATTTGTCTGGTATTAAGCTCGAAGGAGACGCTTCTCGCATGTCAGAATCCTGTAACTTGCGTGAGGACCCTCGGATGTGTCACGCAGAGAAGTATGCCAACCCATAGCCTTTGTGATCTCTTGAATTTCATCCATGACATCAATTGAATCCCTAATGTATGCTCGACCTCCGGGTCTCAATATCCGGTCCATCTCTAACAGTATGGTTGACATCTCGCATCTGTTACAGCCAAAGTAATCCATGAATGTTAACCAATCATTCACCATTATAACTCATGTACAAAAGTAGAATGGTCGTGAGTGAATCCCATATTGTCATCATCATCTGTTACAGATAAGGCTTACCTTTTTCTCTCGATTGAGAAGAGTCCTGAGGCATGTAAGAAGTCATATGTCCTCGGGTATGTATCAAATGGTTCACACCTGAGATAGAATGCACAACTTGTTATATAGCCAGAGCCAGAACCGAAATCGTAGTTTTAACTTCAGACAAATAAACAGATGAAAATATGTGCTTAAATCAAAATATGACCAGGAAAAGCAAGAGGACATGTGATAAGGAAAAGGACAGCCTCTTAAGAATTCACTAATTTCCAAGGGTTATCAACTATAGGTTGCACAATTCTATGTTTTTATATGATTGATTGTAAGGAGAAAAGCAATACCAATCG
This sequence comes from Kernera saxatilis, assembly GCA_900406395.1. Taxonomy (NCBI): domain Eukaryota; kingdom Viridiplantae; phylum Streptophyta; class Magnoliopsida; order Brassicales; family Brassicaceae; genus Kernera; species Kernera saxatilis. The sequence continues at coordinate 60,234 of OVAY01000152.1, forward strand.
TGCATCACTCCTAATAGTCCGCGATCATAAATGACAGGCAATGTGTTAGGCCCGCTGACAGGAACTACACTGAGAACCCAGCAATCGAGTTTATGATCATTTAGTGCAGCTGCAAATCTGCCAAAACCAAAGGAATCAAATCTAAGAAACTGCGGTATTATACCGTCATAGTACTTAACAAAAAAATATCATTTCATACCCGCCAAAGCCTGCTCTCATGTCCAAAACGTTTCTTAGTTTCATCTTTTTCCATTTTAAGGCACGGATATAACCCCCAATTATTTCATTCCAGAATTTTGACTCTGCCTTGAATAGCTCTTTCCTAGCAATGTAGGAATCAAATTTTATCGTCTGCAGCCTATCAGGTGGAGTGTGGAGACGGGCAGGCCATAAAGGAACATTGCCTCCATATCCATTCTCAGGTATGCGACTGATACAAGGTATCAGATTTGTGTACCTAAAGCAAGAACAAAACAATATGAGACAAAGAAAGTGTGATTTTTTTGCACACATTATCACAGACCAAGTCTGCAGGCAGACTAGATGCAATCAATCAAATTAAATAGAAAGAAGTTGAAGTTTTGATGCAACTCTAGCAGCATAAAGTACATATAGCCTTTATTAATTTGTTTGTATGCTTCCAGATGCAGGCAGCAAGCTCTGTCCTTGAATCACAGACAAAGAAAGTCAAAAAAGATTAGCAGCTGTACCAAACATTATCGGGGTCATCAGATTCATCACAAAGAGGAGGTTTGGTTCCAGCCTCACGACTCAAATAACAGTTGTTGTCGAGGGGCTTCTGCCAGATTGCAATGTATCCTTCCTTCTTTATCAGCTTCCAGCAAAGGCTGTTAGTAAGATTCAGCATCTCTGGAAACCAAAACGTGAGATTAAAAGAGTACACATATTGGCTGAATCAACGTAGCAAATGGAAACAAAAAACTCTCCCTACACCCACAGAGACAAAATATCATTTCAACTTTCCATGTTCCTCATTTTCTCTAACAAAGCTACGTGCCATGATCACTAACTCCAAGCAGATTAAAAGGGTGTTACCTGTCCACTGTTCTTCCAAAGCGGCTTCATGCTTATAAACAGGCTGTGCAGCCCAAGCAAAATATCCTCCAGCACGCAGCATTCTATTGATCTCAAGGAGCAAAATTCCATCTTTATCACAAAGAATGAAACAGTAAAATGAGAATTATCTACACAAGGAATGGAAGCTAAAGCGTAGTTCACCCTAGGAAGTTAAAAACTAGTAGGTGCGATCTTAATATTTTTCTTCTGTATTACGTGAAGAATCAAGCAACCTTACCATCACGCGTCCAGTTGATTCTACATCTTGAGCAATGAATAAGATCAAAAGCTTGGCTTGGATATAACAAACGCCTTGTAGCAAATGCTGCCGCCATAGCAGGCACACCACGCTCAAGAGCAAATTGAATTTGGTTCTCGTGGACATCTTTTGGTGCAACAGACATTGTCAAAACATCGCGTGTCAATAGATAAGCGCCAAAACTCGCCACCCCACAACCCACATCCAGAGCAACCCGAATACGCTTGCCAAACTTGATATCAGAAACCATCTGCAGACACAAAGTGGGAGTTCAACTTCAGATGAAAAAATAAATAGATAGATGAGGCGAAGCAAAAACTACTACTCTAAAATGAGCAACCTTAGAGATCTGGTCCAAATACTGGTCAGCTCCATGAATAAACTGTGTACCGCCTCCAGGAAACTTGAACTTATTCTTGTCTCGTGTGTCTCGTGAAATCCAGTTCTGACCACCTTTATCTTCAACAAGCCGAGTATGAGGAACATTGCTGAACCACACCTATCCGTAAAAAATCATCTTAAACTTAAGCAAATAAAATTCTAAATACTATTTAAGCAAACCTCAAGACATGTTATCTGAATTTTCCAACTAAAATGCAAAAATTGAAAACAAGAGAGTACCTCGTCACGGCTTTTAGGCCATGGAATCGGCTGGCGGTAACCTTTAGGAGGCGGAACCAAGCAATTCAAGCCTTTACCTTTCTCAGGGCAATGACGCTCGAACCGTTCCCCTCGTTCTGTCGATTTGAGCTTCTTAATCGCCTCAGTATTATCCAAACAAGGTATATACTCTCTCATGCTCTCAGGACACATCCCGAATTTCTTAATTCTAAACTTAGCCTTAGAATCTCCGTCCTTTCTCCCTTCAACGATCTCCGTCTGGTTCCCCCAGTCGTCCACAGAGTCGTTCTCAATCTCTCCCACCTCGAAATCGTCAGACATTACGCCGTTCGCATCTACTATCCCGAAGCTTCGAATCGGACCAGGCGGAGGTGGAGAAGGAGGCGGAGGGGAAGGAGAAGGAGGAGGAGGAGGAGGAGGAGGATTAGCTTCCACCTTATCATTCTCCGTCTCCGCCACCACCGACGGAATCGGCTGTGTTATGGCGGGGATTTCACTCTCGGTATGATTAGCAGGAATTAACGCCGATATATCGAAGGTCTTGTCACTGTTGGGAGAGATGGAGACCTCCGGGATCGAGCTCCCAGAGGTGGCGCTGGAGAAGAAGACGAGCTGCTGGTAGCCATCGTCGGACCAGTGCTTGCCCAAGTAGAAGAAAGCGACGGTGACGAGAACTAAGGCGGAGATCTTGATCAGCGTGGGGCTTTTGAGGAGATCGCCATTGGCGAAGGGCTTCATTTGCTTGAGGATGAAGGATCAGCGATCTTTGGATCTGCGCAGTGTTGGTTCGTAACTGTGTTGTGTGACGAGTTAGTTCCTCGAATTAGTATTTTTACTCTTGGTTTTGCACTTTCTGTGCGTTTGGTAAAAATACATTTACAAAACAAGCTCCAGAATTCAGATTCGCAGATATTTTTTTATACTTAAAAGGTGTCTTTAATTAATTGGCAGTTTTTTTTTTTTTAAAGAAGGGTCTTTTACTAACAACAAAATATAAGTTTTCAAGTTGGAGATTTTAGTAATTTATTTTTGTAAGAATTAATATAGTTACCAATCACGACATTAAAATCGATAGCACCAATCTATTTGTGTATCTCCTTCCCAAAAAAAAAAGAATTCTAACCTTTTTATGTCACGATTATTTTCCTAGTTTAAAAGGAAAATAGAAAAAGGCGACAACGATTTCCCCCAAGTTCTCATAAGCTTTCTCAAGCAACCTCATCGTCTAGGTTATCAAATTCCGATTCATGGAGTTTACCATTTTCAAATCGGCAAATTTCTCTTAAAGCGACGGCGATCATGAGCACCACCGCTAGTGTCGATCAGCTGAATCCGGATTCCGTGTCGACAACGGTCATGGAGACGGTGAATGGGTCGCACCAGTTTACGATTAAGGGTTACTCTCTGGCGAAAGGCATGAGCGCGGGGAAATACATTCAGAGCGACGTCTTCTCCGTCGGTGGATACGATTGGGCGATCTACTTCTACCCTGACGGGAAGAACCCGGAGGACAACGCCATGTACGTCTCTCTCTTCATCGCTCTAGCGAGTGATTCTAGTGACATTAGGGCTTTGTTCGAGCTGACGCTCATGGATCAGAGCGGCAAAGGGAAGCACAAGGTGCACAGTCACTTTGACCGGGCGCTCGAGGGTGGGCCTTATACGCTCAAGTATAAAGGGAGCATGTGGTAATTTCTGCTTCTTTTTTAGTCTTTCTAGTTTCCATTAATTTAGTTACACTTTCTTCTCATCTCTGTTGTAAGTATGATATAATCACATTTGTTAAGAGTTATTGTGGCTTGTTGCATTCAGATTTTAGCAATGTTGTTTATCTTCTTCTTGAATTGCATGTCGATGAGTAGATAGTTTATTTTGAAGAAAGGCCTCCGGTGGAAATTAGCTGCTATCGGTATCGTGTCCGAAGCACTTAAGAATTAGGAAACTTTATGCATGTGTTTGTGCTTTTGTTTGCTTACGGCTAAACTGTTTGAAGCACAAGATTTTGATTCATATTGTTCAAAGTAAGATATAGGAGAGAGGATAGAGTTCTCCCTCTTTCTTTAAATTATGGCTTTTGAATTCCTTGAGAGGTTCTGCTGGAGTATTTTCTGTTGGTTGAGCTTTATGCTTATTAGAATCATGAAACCAATTCTGTTGGTACCCTTGAATAGTTCTATGTTTGATTTGTCTTAGCGTGAATTCACTTAAACGATTTCCTAGGCCCGTATGTCATCTTTACTCATTTCTTACATTTTGAAAGATGAAATGGTCTGAGCAAATTAGCTAAGATTTGAAATGTTTAAAAGTGGGAGGTTCTTTTGTGTGCATGCTGCTTTTGAAGTCTTGTGAATCCTTATTTGAACTCTTCTTCTGCATTATTTGTTGAGTTCTTAGTTATTTCCCTTGAACTACATTTTTTACTCTGACCCACCATCACTTACTTATGGTACATCCTTCTGGAAGTTGGTGTTTCTCTAGCATGACTTATCATCACGAATTTCAGGGGTTACAAACGCTTTTTAAGACGAACAGCTTTAGAAACCTCTGACTACTTAAAGGATGATTGTCTTGTCGTCAATTGTACTGTTGGCGTTGTTAGAGCCCGACTTGAGGGCCCGAAACAGTATGGCATTGTCCTACCCCCTTCAAATATGGGTCAGCGATTGAAAGACTTGTTAGATTCTGAAGTTGGTTGTGACATAGCTTTCCAAGTCGGAGATGAAACATACAAAGCTCACAAACTGATCCTTGCAGCACGCTCGCCGGTTTTTAGAGCTCAGTTCTATGGACCAATTGGGAATAAAAATGTGGATAGAATAGTAATAGAGGACATCGAGCCTTCTATCTTTAAGGTAATGTTTGGTCAATATTGCATTGTGAACAGTTAGTTGTACATGCAACTACAATTCTGCTGACTTGTGCTCTTGTAATTTTATAGGCTATGCTTAGCTTCATCTACACCGATGTACTTCCTGATGTGCATGAAATTACAGGGTCAACTTCTGCCAGTTCATTCACAAACATGATACAACATCTCTTGGCAACTGCTGACCTCTACGACCTTGGAAGGTTAAAGATATTATGTGAAGTTTTTCTATGTGAAAAACTCGATGTTGATAATGTGGCAACAACACTTGCACTGGCTGAACAGCACCAGTTCTTACAGCTAAAAGCCTTTTGCTTAAAATTTGTTGCATCTCCAGCAAACTTGAGAGGTAAGTGTTGCATATAAATTGATCAATGAAAGTTTCAGGTCTTTTTCAGTTGGCATTATTATATGCTTATATAGACTTTCTACACATGTTTTCTTGCTTCAATTGCAACAGTATTATCATGTGATGAGATAGTAGAATGTATAGGTCCTGCTTTGAATTAGTTTTACTATTAATGCGGTAAACTTTGTTTTACGGTCATGCCATGGAATTTTTGTCATTAACCTACAACTTGAGCTGTACTTCGATTTTGGTAATTAATAGCGGGAGTAACTGAGAGAACATATTTATGAAACTTATTAAATATATAACCCCATTTTAAAAATTCCAAATGAAATTTAAATCTCTTGTTTTCCTTATATGGATGATCATCTGCTTTTGTGTGTTTTCTGTGATCCGGGTTATATAATGCATTAGGTGCTTGTCATATGGCGCTTTTTGCAATAATGACTTATCAAAGATGTCTAGTGTATTACTAATGGAAGTTTCGTGAGCTAATTCGTTTTTTGTGTATGTTACCTATAGTTATCTTGCTAGTATAACTTTTTTTCTTTTTATGTTCAATTTGGATATAGGAGACTCGATGCTTGATTAGACGGCTTGAGGTTTATCATCCTCAGTTAGGTGCGATAAATAGTTATTTCTTGTTTCTTTTTATAGACAATCTAGTTTAAAGTTAACAATGCCTAGCCGATGGGTAAAATATATTGCATTCTGGAAGATAGAGATTCTTTAACACATTTCCTGGTCTTAATGCTGAGTTTCAGTAAATGTTGGTATTCATATCTAAAGGCAGTACATACATTTGCTGAACATAATTGAAACCTGTGAATATGGGTATGCTTTTTCCACTATGGTGGACTTTTGGTTTATGTGGAACAGAATGTTATTACTTCAAAAATATTATCCCTAAAGAGAATCCAGGAAAAAACTAAAAAAGTAGTGATGTATTTTGTGCAGCCGTAATGAACTCTGAAGGGTTCAAGCACTTGAAACAGAGCTGTCCCTCTTTGTTGTCTGAGTTGCTGAACACGGTTGCAGCAGGGGATAAGAGCTCGACGAGTGGACAATCAAGCAAGAAAAGAAGTGTGAGCAGTGTATTAGGCTGTGATACAAGCACTACAAATGCGAGGCATGTGAGGAGGAGGACATAGGATCGATCCAAATGCAATAAAATTTGCAAGTAAGCTTTCCTCAGATGCTACTTTACTGATCTGGAAGCAAAGCATTGGTAGACTTTTATTGTAATGAATAACGTACGTCAACAGTAGTGTAAAGCTTTAGGCAATGGACATCTCTTTACTTTTCAGTAAGTACCTTCTTCGTCTTTTGAGTTCTCTTCAGTTTTGGACTTGGCTTTTGTCTTTGTAAAAGCTTTGGATTTTATCGTCACCCAGAAAGAAGCCGCCCATATTGAAGTCGTAATTTATAGATCTGGTGCAAGTGCTTAGCGATGAAGTAATTTTTTCATTGAATGATTTATCACCTGAAGTAAACTCGAGAAGAAGAACCATACTGTCTTATTCAATGTAATAATGTTTCTGTCAATTATTTACATATCTTCTCGCCTAAGAAATGAGAACAGGACACAAATCAAAACCCTAAATCTTCTACCTGTTGTTCAAACCCCCTAATCAAATCCACCTTGAAAGCTCTTGATGATCAAAAATTCCTAATCTGAATTCTCGAAAACAGCGTCGGAGATCCTCTGACTCAACCGTTTCCTGAAAGAAAACCTTTTGGCGTCAATAGCTAAGCAAATCTGTTGGCTCTGTCTGTGCCTAAACATCCAAACGGCGATGAAATCGCAAACCTCCTTGAGCCCATAATCGTCGACGAAATTCCTCCAGCCCGTGGTCAAATCAGGCCAGTTCTGAGCCCACATCTTCATCTCATGAACCTTCCCGTCTGGTCCGTACACCGAAACCTTGAGCCCTTCTTTCCCGCGCGGAATCTCTGATTCTTGAAGAAGATTCATGAATTTCTTCCTCACCTGCGATTTGGATAACGCGAGCCTGCTCTTTGTTTTGCCTCTTACGTCGCTTTCCGTCAATTGCTTTCGAATCGGCCTGCTGCATTGCTCAATCAAGTAGCGGTTGACGACCTTTTCCGGTGGAATCTCCGGAATGTCCCATCGGCGAAGTAACCTCAAGGTTTGTTCGGAGTCGTCTTTGTCTTTCGATTTCGTTTTCCTTTCTCTCTCAAATGCCATGTTCGCTTGATTCTCAGCTTGGGTTACGTTGCCTAGAAACATCGACAGGATTGCAGCATCGTCCTGCTCTGCTCTTTCTTTTTCTTCTTCTGGAGTTAATCTTCTTCTTGTTCTCATTATCTCTCTGTTTCCGTCGTCCTGATTAGCATCTTCGTCCACTTTGGCTTCGGCTTCGGGTTCTTTGTTCAGGTCGATTTCTTCCTTCGCGTGGGTTTCTTCTTCTTCCTCGTCTTGCGTTAAACTTCTTGTTCGCTTCTTTGAAGACGCCATGATCTCTGTTTCTTTCTCCGGGAAATTTAACGAGAAAGACGACAAGACTTGTTGGGATTTTCTCTCTTTTTGCTCTCATGGATCAATAAGCAAACCACTTCCACTATATATAGACTTGCTTTTGACTTTTTGCCCCTTCAAAAAATAACTTAGTCATAAATTCTCTTGGTAATTCCCTTTTTTTACTTTTTTTATTAATACAGCTTCGTTAAAAAGATTGTTGATACTTATTAGTTTGAAATCCACCTTCTCTCAGAGTTGATAATAGGTTTTTTTCTATCACTAATCCAGAATACGAGTATGAATTTTACCAGTCAAGCAAAACAATGAAAAGAAAATGAGACCAAAAAAACAAAAACAAAAACTACCTAAAAAACTCATATAGCTTTGAAGAAGTAAAATTGAGACCTAAAATGTAAAACGAGGAAGGATAAGGCCATGTGACCATTTTATTAGCATGTTACATAAATCTCCAGTCAATATGGAAATAAGCATGATTTTGATGAATAATGATACAAATTAAAGGGGATAAATCCTGATCACCAAGGGTCATAATTTTTGAACAAATTTCCTGATTTCTTACAATGTTATAGAAGATTTGTCTCATATCATAGGTTATACGTAAAGTGTAGAGTTATGCGGTGATGTTGAGATCTGAAAATAAACCGAAGGCATGATAAACGAAGAGGAAAAATGTTATTTAGAGTTGTAGATCGATTTCATTCAAAAATAATGTGGAAAGAATGAGAAACTTAAATGGTGCACCAATGACCAAATATTAGCATGACAATACCAATATATCTTTTGGATTTTTGGCTGATTGGCAATATTCTCTCCTTATCTAACAGTCTTATGAAAAAGGGAAAATGTTTAATTATTTCCAAAAGATAGCATTTGAAAGTTAAAAAAGGTAAATGTAGTCGGAGAAGAGACATAACAAGGACCATTTCATAGACACATGTGTTTCACATACACACTAATACTCTGTATAGTTCGCTAATTACCCCTCAAACATATATGTATATATATGTTGTTTGCTGGTGGAAAGATCAGATTCTTTCATAGAATGTGAACAACCAAGAACAAATTAAAGAATCTCCAAAATTGGAGCAACATGTGAACAATGTCACAGTACATCAACTTCTGTTTTTCACGATAAGCCTAATTAACTTCATATGAACAAAATGGAACCAAATTGTTTCAAGTAAAGTTGAGCATTTTACTATATTTTTATCAAATTCTAGTTTGTGTTTATAATATTTGTTAGCCTATAAATCACTCAATGATAATACAGTGTCATAAGATCCGATCTAACACATAGATGATTAACGCTCAATGCAAATTTTCAAAGATCAATATCTGCGTTAAATCAATCTTCCTAAAATACCCTAAAGGAGAACAGCTTTGAAAGTATGGGATCCACCAAATAATCCAAAACGATTAATAATTAATAAACAAAAATTATTGATTTGGATTAACACGTAATATACTTTTTTTGTTAAATATTAATAATTTTGGACAGATTTTTCGAGAATTTCCAATAGGAAAACTCTAAACAATCAGCTACTAAGAATTCCTGTAGACTCAAATCAAATGCCAAAATTCTATACTAAAATTTTTATAAAATCATAAAAATCCTAATAATGGATTGAAACCCTTAGTAATCTTCTATTTAGAATTTCATCATCTTAAAAAAAAAAAAAATCCTAATCAATTCTAGAAAACCCCCTTTCTCTATAAAAAAAAATCCCTAATCCGAATCTTCGACCTTGAAGACAATTTTGGAGATCCTCCTACTTAACTGCCTCCTTATAGGAAGCCTAGTGGATTCAATAGCGAAGCAAATCTTATTAGTCTCTGTGTGCCTAAACATAGAGATTACGAGAAAATCGCAATGCATCTTGAGCCCATATCTTTCCACGAACTTGTTCCATCCTGACGTCAAGACAGGCGTCTTCCCATTCCACATCTTAAACATCATCTCATGAACGTTCCCGTCTGGTCCGTACACCGAAACCCTAGTCCCATCTTTCCCTCGCGGAATCTCTGATTCTTCAAGAAGAGGAAGTATCATCTTCTCCACTTGCAGCTTCCCTAACATAAGCCTGTTCTGATCTTCCTTCACGTCGCTCTCCGTTAACTGCTTCAGTATCGGTTTGCTGCATCGTCCCAACGCGCCAAATATTTCTTGCGGTGGAAGCTTCCGCGCGTCAGTTGTCCATCGAAGGAGCAAAGCTAGGGTTTCTTCGGAGTCGTCTTGCTCGACGGTTTTCCTCTTCTTCGCAGGCTGATTTTGATGATGATGATGATGATGGTGATGATGGTGATGATGATGAGCTGTTTTTGTTATGTCTCGTAAATACATAAAGTGGCTTATCACGAGAGCAGCAGCAACGATTTCGTCCTGCTCTGCTCTTTTCATTTCTTCATCTGGAGTTAATAATCTTCTTGTTATTTTCTTCGTTAGATTCGCCATTAATTATCTCTTGTGTTTCTCTTTCCAGAAAAGCACAAAACGTCTAGGGTTTTCTATTTCATTTGCTCTCTTGTGAAAGAAGTCTTTTCCTTTATATACCCATTGGATTAAGAAACATGAAAGGTCAATGGCTTTTATTAGCAGCCCAGGAAGATAATTGTGTGAGGCCCAATTTCCATTTAGTTAATTAGCCCTTTCTTTCTTTTTTTCTCTTCTCCTCGAATTAGTCCTTTCAAAAAAAAAAAAAACATCAGCTTAATTCTTTCATCGATGCGTGAAATAAAGGATCGGAAAATAAAATGCAACCGAAGAAATCGAATTGTTTAAACCAAAATCAATCCAAAATTTGTTTATAAAACCGATTGCTTTCATTCGTAAATCTGAAAACAAACCGAACCAAATAAACCAAAAATTATTAAAATTTTATATTTTTAGTTATCTATTATATCGCATCATTCAAAACTAAATAAATCGTTGTTTGTAACACTGAATCAGACCAGATTGTATTTGAAGTGTAAACTATAGCGAATCACAAATAATTATATTTAGTTTCACTCTTAATTTATGAAATCGATATTCTACTTGCAATGGTGTAGGAGCCTGTCTTACAATATTAGTTGTTACCATTTGTAAATGATGTGATAATTACGAAATAAGTACGGTTTAAAGAAGAAGTAGAAGAATATGTGGGCAAATGTCGGTGGGTCAAAGCTTAAATCAAGGGGCTGCCTAACTACGATGTTGCTTACTTGCTTTGGTGTGATTCCACAACTTCTCTTTTTGTCACTTTTTTTCACTTTTATTTTTTAATCATTTAAAATTTTCTATATTATTATTGTATATTTTAAAATAATAAATGAGAGAGTATGATTCGTCAAACTTAAAAATAAATAAATACTAGTATGGTATTGTTATTGTGTGTGTGCGCGCGCGCATATGGGTATTGTTAATTCTCTGCGTTTAGCGGCGCGTTTGATGGTGGCGTGTATATGTCAAAATAGAATATGCTTTTAACCTTAGAAGTTAGGTTCTCTATGCTAATGATTCTAAAATTCAGTACAATGAAAATTAATTTTCATATCTGATATTTAAGATATTTTGAGTTCCAAATATACAGATTTATAAAAAGTTTTATTTTCTTTTGTCGCAATGGCCTTGGAGAATTAGTCATTTTTCCCAAAAAATACGTATTTATTAGGATTATCGAGCAGTTATAGGCATGCGAAGAAATCTTTAGAAGCCACCACCAATTCAGTTCAAGTGTTTTTGCTTCTTAAAATTTTAGAAGATTGTTGCTTTGTGGTTATTCGATTTGTGTTTCTTAGTTCCTAAAACATTTGAAGTGCTTAGATTTATTGCAGATTTTGGATTTTAGTTTGGTTTGGTTACTGTGATGACGTGTACTAGAGATGGGCATAAACGATTAATCTTTCCTGTCATGGTCAAAGTTTTGGAGGTAAAGTTAACTCCTTTGAATTCACTCAATGGGATATATGAGAAGCCATGAGATCTCTCGATTCCTTCTAGTTATGTTTTTTGTGCAAAATATTTGTCTTCTTTCGATTTCTGGTTATACAAAATCACGTTTTAATGTTTTATAGAGGGTTCTAAAAATTAGTTTAAAGTTATAAAGTAGTTGAGAGAAACACTATTTTCTAGCTAGTCTATGTGTTGCAATTTAAACGTCTTAAATATACAAGAGGAACAAAATTCAACTGATGAAACAAGATTTATAAACATACATTCATACACAGTAAGCTCTCTATAAGTTAACTGATGAAACAATATTTATAAACATACATCTATAGGGAAACCAGAATTAAACACATAGAAGTAGACAAATCAGTTTCTTCTAATTAGTTCTTTATATGCACCACTATCTCTATTAAACCAAAAGCATTAAGAAAAATAACAAAGGTAAACGAACATGTCGATTGCACCGCTATATTAATAAAATCCAAAGTATTAAGAATAGAAAAAGCCAAGGTACCATGTCCAATCACATGGGGACGAACGTAAACTAATTAAAACAATTCACATAAAGTAAAAAAATTGTAATGCATGTGAAGACAAGCAAACAATAATTGGAAAAAAATTAAGGAATGTGATTCATGTGATGGATCAACTTAGGCATATTCTTCCTATCTCTTTAGTGTTCACAGCCTCTGCCACGCAGCTTCACTCTTATCCAAAAGATTGGCCCGCGCATTACAGAGACATTACACAATAGTACGAATGTTTTTCTAAATTAGTGCTAGCTGCATATCGATATAGAATCTGCAGATTTTTAAAAATCTAGGCTACCAAACCCAATAGATTGTCAAAAGCCGATTTTCGTATTAATTTAGTCTACTAGTTTACCAAAACATTGGGTTTCTATCTATGTTTTATTGATTGATTTGAAATTTTGTCTCTTGGTGTTGGGAATTACGAGAAAATCCAAACTTTTGGGGTCCAAAATCAAAGTATTTAGTGGACTCTTACGAGTGTTAAAAGATTTTGTGGAATCGAGATTCGAGACTGGAGTAGAGTATCTAGAGCTTTAGCAGACTATATATATATTTATGCCATGTTCATCACTCTATGAATGCCAATATCGTTTTTCTTCGTAAATTTAAGTATAGTCCTTTCTTCATATGTATGTATTCTAAGTAGTAAATTATTAGAATGCATGGTCTGAGACTATCCTTTTGAATACCACTCCGTTGTTAAACATTAGTTAAATATATTATGACGACATAATATACACTTTGATTGGTAGATAAATGTTTTACCCTACACACACACACACACATCTATATTGAAAAGTTTGTTTGTGGAATGAAGAGCAAACTAACAAAATAACATCTTCAAAGTCCACAAAAGAACATAATTTTAATAAATATCTACAAAGAATTTTTATGATGATACAATTATGTCGCCAAAATCATAGTATTACAATTTATTTTAAATATGAATTTTATTGTTATGATACTATCATACTGAATATACCACTCCGTTGTTTGAACATTATTTTGATATATTATGGCGGCTAGTTGGCTACATCTCCATTGATAAAGAAATGTTACCCCACACACACACACATCAACATTGAAAAGTTAGTTTGTGGAAAGAAAAAACTATCTAACAAAATAACATCTTCAATTCCACAAAAGAACATCATTTTAATAAATATTTACAAAAAACTGTAATGATGATATAACTATACCAGTAGCCAAAATCTCGGTATTATTTTAAACGAGAATTTAATTTATTTGGTTGTTGGTTAGTATTATTTTTCTATTTGAAATTGAGAGTCAAACTCTAGAATATACCAAATATTATTGATTATGGATTCAAACTTAAAAAAAAAAAAAAAACATATGTTGTATTTATCTACCTTCTCTTCTATTATGTTATTTGCTCATTGTAACGTCCAAATAGTTTGTATACGTGGTGGGTACTCGTGTCTTTCAAGTTTCAACTCAATATATTTTAGCATGTGGATTTTATTTTTGTCTAACGATTGCAAACAAACAATGCTTTGTCCAAAAAAAAAAAAAAAATTTATAGTTTCTTTTAAAGTAAACACGCATACATATATTACTCAACACAATCGAACAAGAAATAGAAAAGATAAAGAAAGTCTTACTAAGAAAAAAAAAGGAAAGAATATTAATTAAAGAAGTGTTTAAAAATACATTTCTTTCATCAAATTTTGATTCCACCACACTGTAAAAGATTAGGAAAATAGTTCAAATAGATCCGTCGAAGAAAAAGCATATACGCAACGGTGGACCTTTACTTCGTCACCAAAAAAAAGTCAAAATTAACGTGTAAATAAAAATCAAGATTTTACTATATGGTTTTAATAGCATAAATTTTGTACACTCTTTTCGTTATCTCCACGGTGTATGTATAGATGTATGTATATATAAGAAAAGGCTGTCCTTTGATATTACTTGCCTTTCATTTGCCAACAGACGCCTCTTTCCTCATCACAGCTCAGCCTGACGCAACTCTCAGGCTCTTCTCTCTTTCATAATCCAAGACTTTAAACCGATTCTGAGCTCAGATCTCCGATCACGTGAGATCTCTTCCAAGGTAATGCCTGCAATTTCTTACTTCGCTCTGCATGTCCTTCAATTTTCAGCGCTTGTGATTTGAACTCTGACGGGTTTTTTTTCGCTTTGCTGGTGTTGGTTTTTAATTCGATTTTGCGGATCAGATCTTCCGGATGTGTATTCGAGTCCGTAGATTTTGGGTGCTTGATGCTATGGCTTTAGTGTCTAGCCATTATGTTTAATCTCGAAAATGATGAACCTTGGTTTCCTGAATTTTTGTCCGATCTGGGTTTAAGCTGGATTTTTTATTATGGTAGTGACGCGTTGCTATTAAAGGTCATTGATTTAGTGCGTTGCCCAACATTTACAGTAGTTGGATTGAGCTGTTAAGGTTCATGTGTTTTTGTTGTATCGTTTTTGATCTATTGTGTTGTGGATCTGAAATTATTGGCCTTTTCTCTTTGATTGCTGTATAAGCTTGTTGTTTTGTGTCGATTACATCTAATTTGATTAGATCTGAATGCACGGGTGTTCTGTTTGTGGGTGTTCTGTTTCTACCATGTTTGTCTATATAGTCTATTCACGGGTCATCGAAATTTTCTGTTTGTCTTTACTCAATTCTCCCACATTGTTAAGATCTGACGTTGGCATTTACAGGAAAAGGAGTCAGTATATCAAGATGAAGGCACTCATTCTTGTTGGAGGTTTCGGGACTCGGTTGAGGCCATTGACTCTCAGTTTCCCAAAGCCGCTTGTTGATTTTGCTAATAAACCCATGATCCTTCATCAGGTACTACAATGATATTTGCTGTTGCAGGTTCGGTTCTGCTGGTTATTGTCTTGGCTTAGTTAATTCTCTTCCCTATATATATTCAATCTTCAAGTTCTTACCTGGTTTCCCAATATTATCTAGGAACTAAATGACTGAAGTATTTGCTCTCATGACCTATGTTTTAACTGAGTCATGTATTCTTGTAGATAGAGGCGCTTAAGGCAGTTGGAGTTGATGAAGTGGTTTTGGCCATCAATTACCAGCCAGAGGTGAAAGACTATCTCCTAGCTTTTCTTGGCAGCTAGTTTCTGGTTATATGTTTGTATTTACCATTTTACTTTGAGTCGACAGGTGATGCTTAACTTCTTGAAGGATTTTGAGGCAAAGCTCGAAATCAAAATCACTTGCTCACAAGAGACTGAGCCTATGGGTACAGCTGGTCCTCTGGCTCTAGCGAGAGACAAATTGGTTGACGGCTCTGGAGAGCCCTTCTTTGTCCTTAACAGTGATGTCATTAGTGAGTACCCACTTAAAGAAATGATTGAGTTTCACAAAGCTCACGGTGGAGAAGCCTCCATAATGGTGACAAAGGTGAGATTATCGAACCTAAAAATCTCCAATTACCGGATAGTATGTTCTACATCTAATGTGGACCTGCGTTTATTGGCTATAGGTGGATGAACCGTCAAAATATGGAGTTGTGGTTATGGAAGAATCTACAGGAAAAGTGGAGAAGTTTGTGGAAAAGCCAAAACTGTATGTAGGTAACAAGATCAATGCTGGTATTTATCTTCTGAACCCATCAGTTCTTGATAAGATTGAGCTAAGACCGACTTCAATCGAAAAAGAGACCTTCCCTAAGATTGCAGCAGCGCAAGGGCTATATGCGATGGTGCTACCTGGATTTTGGATGGACATTGGGCAACCCCGTGACTACATAACGGGTTTGAGACTCTACCTAGACTCTCTAAGAAAGAAATCTCCTGCCAGGTTAACCACTGGTCCACACATTGTTGGGAATGTTCTGGTGGATGAAACCGCTAAGATTGGGGAAGGATGTTTGATAGGACCGGATGTAGCCATTGGTCCAGGCTGCGTTGTTGAGTCAGGGGTTAGGCTCTCGCGCTGCACGGTCATGCGTGGGGCACGCATCAAGAAGCACGCGTGTATCTCGAGCAGTATCATCGGATGGCACTCAACGGTTGGACAGTGGGCCAGGATTGAGAACATGACGATCCTCGGGGAAGATGTTCATGTGAGCGATGAGATCTATAGCAATGGAGGAGTTGTTTTGCCACACAAGGAGATCAAATCGAATATCTTGAAGCCAGAGATAGTGATGTGAAAATGTGATATTTATGTGGAACTTTTGTTTTTGTGTCTCTCTTTCTCAACTTTTGTTTTTGTGTCTCTCTTTCTCAACTTTTGTGCTTTCGTTATTCTTCTTGGCTTGAAATAAGCATACAAAAAAATGCTGTATATCTTGATAGGATTCAAGTCATTTGGTGTTTTGTCTCCATTTTTTTTTTGTAACTTATCAAAATAATTCTCAAATATTTGAAAATCCTTTTGAATATTTATTGTGAGTGATTTTGTTTGGTAGTCTCTTATGAACATTGAAAAAAATAAAAGACTCTAATATAACTCTACACTGCTCAAAAGTATGATTGGAAATTTGGAGATAACAATGGAATGAGACGTATCTCTAGATAGTAGATACTAAGTAAGTAACTAATTTTTTTCTCAAAAAAAAAAAAAGTTACTAATTTTGTTAGATGAGAAAAATCCGCCAAACTTTTGGTTTGAGTTAGTTAGGATGTGATTTGGTTCGGATTTTCAATTACCTCAAACCGGAATGATATGGAACTCAAATTCTTTTTTTTTTTGTCGGCGATATGGAACTCAAATTCAATCGGTGTTAGTTTGTGACTTTGTGTAAAAGCCCTAGCCAAAAAAAAAAAAAGCTAAAACCTTTAAACCCTTAAAACTTAAAGACTCCATTTTTCTTGAGAGAGCCAAAGGAAAGAAGAGAGAATCCATCACTGCCCTTTCCGCTTTATACCGCCATGGGTTTCGCTTGGTGCGTTCGCAGGTCAGCATCTAAGTTCGCTTCCGTGTGTGGTGGTCGGATGGGTCAAGTGGGTCGAGTCCGGTTTATCTCCGCCGTTGTCAACCGTCCGTCTCTTGCTCGCAACCCATCTCCGCTGCGTCCTTTCGTCTCTCATGGCTCTCTTTACTCGACGGCTATTGATCGGATGAGCTCCGAGCAAGCGCTTCTTGGATTGATTGACTCTGAGATCAATTCTGCTCTCGTAACCGATGATCGCGATTTGGTAAATTTACGCATTTTGTTCATTTGATTCCTGATAACTCAGGAAATTGGTCTGAGACAAAAATCGTCGGTTCGCTTTGTTTTGATGAAATCAAGGGGTTTTATCTTGATTTACAAAAGAGAATCGGGAAATGACTGTTATTTATAAGTTATAACTGGTTTCAGCTGGAAAGTTCTGATTTACAATGCATTTCTGTAGAAGCTTGTTGCAAAGTTCTTCACTTTTATGAAGTTTAATCATATGCTGTTATTCCCACTGGATTACTTTCCAGAGCTGTGGTTAAGGATTGTTAGATCTTTGTAAGCAAGTAGCGGAAATTTGGCCTTACTGATCTGTAATTACACAATGAACACACAGTTGTATATCTTCATTCTCTCATTTCATAAAAGCACTTGACGGCGATTTAGTTTCCTGGTTTAATGCTTTTCTTACTCCCGTTTGCATTTGAAGCAAAATAGCTAAGTTGCTGATAAATATTCTTACGGTTAGAAGATAGATTTGTCTCTGTTATCGACCAGTTGATACAGTTTTTGTTCTTACATTCGATTGGGGTTTCGTTGGAGGCAGGATGAAGAGACGACTCCAGGAAGCTTCCCTTTTAAAATTGAAGACAATCCTGGACATCAGACTGTAACATTGACTAGAGACTACAAGGGGGAGCATATTAAAGTTGTAGTAAGCATGCCTAGTCTTGACGCTGATGAAAATGATGAGGAGGACGATGATGATGGTCCTAGTAATGAATCAACTATTCCACTAGTTGTGACTGTTACCAAGAAGAGTGGACTCAGCCTAGAGTTTAGCTGTATGGCTTTTCCCGATGAGATTGCCATTGATGCTTTATCTGTGAGCCAACCGGGGAATTCTTTCGAAGATCAAATGGCGAATGAAGGGCCTGATTTCGAGTAAGCTTTGTGATTCAAAAACTCTTATCTAGTAACTGCAAGTGTAAGGTTGTATAGATAGGCATGAGCAGAAAGGTTATAATGTTCTTTTGTGTTTCATCGCCTTTTGCAGAGACTTGGACGAGAATCTGAAGAAGACATTCTACAAGTATCTGGAGATTAGAGGAGTGAAAGCAAGCACAACGAATTTCTTGCACGGGTACATGATGGGAAAAATGAAGCGAGAGTACTTGCTGTGGTTGAAGAATGTTAAGAAGTTTATGGAAGAATGAAAGGTAAGATCGATTCCTAAGTACCTGAGAAAATCATAAATGTTAGAATGAGAATCTTGTGTTCGTTGTTAGAATTCAAATGCGTGTACCATTTTGCACAATCTTTGAGAATTTATGTTAATGACTTTTAAGTTCGTTTGCGATTTTGTATTAAGGTCTGATTCCCAATGCAAATCCAAACTCAAATCCAAAGATATAGAGATAAATGATAAATCAGAAAGGTGTAGGTAGCCTTACAACGAGTATTTTTGACAAGAGGAGAAGCTAATAAAATGTTCTTCATCTTACTTGTGAGCAAGACCAAGTGGTAAATGGAACTTATTTTTTGGTGCAATCCCTAAAAGCCTAAATCAAAACCACTACAAAAGAGAGGGTTTCAATAATAATAAGTAGTAATAATAATAGGATATGATATTAGCAGAGAGGAAACAAAAAGCCCATCCTCTCCTCTCAAGTCTCAACACACACAAAGTCTTCTAAGATTGGATAGGAATGTCCTGATGGGTGTAAGAAATCCCATTGTCTCCATCCACAACTTGTCCATGTCCTCTCATTATCCTGCAACCACCACCATGCTTACTCAAAACCATTTCACCATGCAAACTAAAAGAAAGCTAAAAATAAGAAGCTCATAATGGGGTTAAATTGAATAACAATGGTGTTTTAAGTAACTAAAAATTGTACCATCGTGTTGTAAGTAATCCTTCGACTCCGACTGGGCCACGGGCATGGATCCTGCCTGTGCTTATTCCCACCTATATATACCAACCAAAACTTACTTCATCACTCACTCTTCCTCTTTTTTCCGTTTAATATATTAGGATTATTTGTATGTCTCTCACTTACCTCAGCACCAAGTCCAAATCGAAAACCATCCGAGAATCTTGTGCTTGCGTTGTGGAAAACAGCAGCGCTGTTCAAGGACGCACATCTTACAGTCAGTTAGTACCAACATAATCAAAGACAGTCATTAAGAAAGTTCATGATCTTGTATTTTACCTGTCCACTTGGCGAAGGAATAGCTCTGCAACTTCGGGATCCTCAGTCACAATGCAGTCTGTGTGTGCACTGCTCGCAACAACATACAAGACAAGATAAAGAGTGAACATTTCCAGCACAAGATGCAAAATTTTACAAAAGTCAATGCCTGTTATGTCGAGTTTTTACCTCCCATGTCGGTGAATGTGATCTATAGCACCATAAACGTCTTCTACAACCTCAACAGTGCAAGCCTTGGAACAGTACTCATGATTGAACGATCGTGCTTCTGGTATGTTCAGTATTGCACTTGCCCTTGGTCCACCATACAAAGTGACTCCTGCAGTTAAATATAGCTCGTGAGTTTATACTACTCTAAACAAGTCTTCATGATTACTACGAAAGACCGACAAATACATGGCCCATTTATGACCTACCATTGCTCTGCAGAACAAAAATAAGCTCATTGAGCACAGCATTCTGCTCTAGATCTTTATGCACAAGAAGGGTTTCCTGAGAAGACGAGGGAAAGAGAAGATGAAATGAGTTAGAATAAATTAAAATGCCCACTGCATTACTGAAATCTCGAGGGAAGGTAAAAGTTCTCTTACCATCGCATTACAGGCTGCTGGATAATCCAACTTTGCATCAGAAACTATGCGCTTTGCCATGTCCAGATTACAAGACTTGTCGACATATACATGACAGATTCCATCTGAAAGTACACATTAAGTCATCATCACTCTCTAGCATAATCCTACTAGAGAATTCTATGGAAAAACAAAATTGAAACCGTACCTGCATGACCTAACACAGGGATTTTTGTAGTATTTTTTATCTGGGAAACAAGCTTGTTGCTGCCTCTTGGGATCACAAGGTCAATAACGTCATCAAGCTGTAGCAAATGAAAATGGTGGGTTCCAGTTTAACAAAAGATTTAAAGACTTGTCGCAGCTTCCAGTTTGTAAATCCGTTTACCTTGAGCAAATCAGGAATCTCTTCTCTTGAAGTCACAAGTCCAATGAGTTTGCCCCCGACTGTCTCTGGAATAGCATCAGTGATCACCTAGAAATTTACCATGAAACTGTATGAATAAAAAAAAGCTTAAGCGGTATATAATGATAAATCCGGGTATTACTCCAAGCTATGAAATATGAGGCGCTGTACCTTATGTAAGATAGCATTTGATCGCCGGGCCTCCTTTCCACCCTTCAATAGAAGACCATTTCCACTCCGGATGGCAAGTGAAGCTATCTGTTTGGTTTGTGGATAAAGCACAGCTTCAGCAAATTCACATTCTAAGAGGAGAAAGGACATTGACTCTTAACATACCTGTACAAGTGCATCAGGTCGGGATTCAAAAACAATCAGGAGTACGCCTAACGGGGATGAGGTCTTCTCTAAAACAAGACCATCTGCCACCTGTAAAAGGAAATGTCACAAAGAACAAATAGCATAAAAAACTATTGTATGTCAACTAGGAGGATACTCCTATCCTTTAATTAACTCCTATGCTGAAAATTAATTATATGATAATTATTGTCCTCTGATCACCTCAGTTTTCTTTAAAACACGGCCGATTGGATCATCCATTTCTGCTAGCTTACGAACTGAAGCTGCAAGGTTCGAGATCTATCAAGCACAAAACAAAGATGCATTAGAAACAAATAGGTCATAAGAAGAGGTGAAAGTGGCAAAATAGCACACCAGGAATACTGTCTTACCTTCCCAGGTGTCATAACTAAGCGAGCCACCAGTGACTCTTCCAATCCAGCTTCTTGTGCTGCAGCTACATCTAATTCATTCTCAGCTCTGATTGTTTTTTCATTTGCTTCAAGAGCATCGGCGATAGCATACAGAATTTGTTTCCTATCTTCTGAAGATAATGCCTGTAGTAAATTGCAAACAGTTTAAATACATCTGTACCGAGCGAGAAAAGATTTCTGACTTTATCAGTATGAAAGAAAACAGTGCATCGGTTAGTTAACACAATTAAAACAATGAATATGGAAAGTCCTAACAGTACCTGAAGCTTTCTGGAACTTTCCCTCGCAGCAACTGCCATGTCACGAGCATTAGAATCTGTGATCGGAGCCCATAAACGAGCATCTTGATGGAACAAGGTTCCAACACGCAGTCCTCTGAGAACTTTATCTATGTTCTCAGCTGAATACCCACTTCAAAAGCAAAAAAGATATTAAACTTCTATCTAACAAAATATGTTTAGCTTATTGCTCAATCAAACATATATTCTGGTACTTGGGGGGAAATAAGATAATGATACTCAGGATCAAAAACTGAAAGCGAGATCAAAAACACTTGATAAATCATGCATGATGAGTGTCACACCTGGTTATGATGACCGGAATCCCAGCATAAGCTGCATTCACTGCAGCTTTGACTTTTGCAGTCATGCCTCCTCTCCCTAATCTTGACTTATCGCCAAATGTAATCTCGTCTTGATGTTTTTCCTTAATAAATGTGTGGATCAACTTTGAGTTAGGATCACTTGGAGGGCCTGTGTATAGACCTTCGACATCACTCAGAAGAATCAGAAGATCAGCTTTCAGTTCCAGCGCCAGCAGAGCAGCTAAGCTGTCGTTATCCCAAAAGATACCAGAAGAATCCTGCATATATTAAGTGCAATGAAGCTGAAAATTAGACTACAAGATTCAAAGACACCCGCTAATTTTTCTATTCCAAATTTAGCCATAAAACATGAACTGATGATGAGAAATCCCTCACTGCCTCACATCTCGTAGGGACCAAAGACAGTCAACAAACCTGATATGGGGCTCTTCTGGTGCTTATAGCATCATTCTCGTTGAAAATTGGAATAACCCTCAGATCCAGCATCGACTTGACTGTTTCATTAAGTTGCTTCCTGAAATCCTTGTCTCTAAAACTACTGTCATTCACCAGAAGTTGAGCCGCCGTCACATCCAGCTGGCCAAAGAAAATAACAGGAAACAAAGCATCGATATTTGGAATTTAACACAACAATCTAGAAAACAAGACCATCTTTTTCAAAAAAAAAAAAAAATGGAGAATCACCTGGTCGAACATAGTCTCATAATAAGCCATAAGACTGCTTTGTCCAACACCAGCACAAGCCTTCCCATCAAGTTCAGTCTGAGGCTTCTGGAGATCCGCAAAGCTGCAATTCCATTAAGAAAAAAACTCAGCACAAAACAATATTTTTTAATCATAAACACAAAAACACATGTCACTATTAGTTATCAAATATAATCAAAAAGCTGATTAATCAAAAATAAGTCAATATCAGCCTTTTTGTTTCCAAACGAAGGATTACGTTTAAGGGAAAGGATTGAAAGTTGCCATTTAATGCTTAACCTGCTATTGACTAATTGTCTGTATCGAAGCCTTTGCCGGCCAAGGCCAACCGCACCAGATGACACCAAAATCACCTCAAATCCATCCGAGTTTAATTCCGCAAGCTGACATTATATATATACTTTTACGAATTAAAGGTGCAATTACATCACATATATAAATTCACATGTCTTTCGTGAAACCTTTTTCACAATTTGAGAATAAGCAAAAAAGCTGATTAATTAAAAACAGGTTATTGATAATTAAGGAAAATCAAAATACCTGTTCACACAGTGCTCCTAAGCGACCAAGAGCCAATCTTCCACCTTTTCCAGTAACTACTGCAGTCCCAACCTATATTTACGAAAAATAAAAACAAGATTAATTACCAGAAAATAAATACCTCGAATATTCTGATGACATGCAAATTAAGATTCGTAAACGTAATTACGAGAGGTTTTAATTTCTGGAGATAAAAAAATGAATTCAGATTCACGAAACTTTTGAGTTAGATGCAGTTTAAATGATATAATATTCGTTTTCACATTACCACAGATTTGCTCAGCCGCAAAAACAGCTTAAAATGAAATTAAAACACACTATACACCCAATCCACATCAACCAACGACGACGAACACTTCACAGATCAGACGAACGCCGAGAAACAACAACAAAAAAATCCAAATCAACAATTAATAAAAACACTCTATAATCAAATCAAAATCTGAGAATGCGGACGTTTCTCCGTTAAGCTCGGATATAGAGAGATATAAACAGAGAAAGAGACGATACCTTAACGACGATACGCTTGACGTCTTTGGCAAAAGCGCGTGAACGATCTAGCTCCTCCATTGTCGCCTACCAAAACCCACGGGGAACGAGTTAACTCAGTGGCTCGTCAGTGACCGCGTTTATGGAAGAGAAAAAGGGAAATATCTGGTGAGGGAAGTGTGGAGATCAACAAGGAAGAAGAGATGAAGGGGTTTATAAACACAGCAACAGCCAGAGAGTCAGGTCCTGCTACCAAACCACGAGGCGCCACGTGTGGGAGTAAGGGCATATCTGGAATATCACATCATAACCTATGAAGTGGCGCGCATTCGTTGGGTGGTGCACGGTAAAGAGATTAGGGTGCGTCGTAGGAGATAGCTTCTCGGTGTGATGGGTATTTTGGGTAATTAAAAAATCGGCGGCTGAGGAAGCGCCGTGGACGTGAACAACACAAAGGCAAACGGAAATCAGAAGAGGACAAGTGAAAAGCGGACAGCAAAGCAATTTTAGATGACGTATCTCTAGTGATTCCAAATAAAATTCACTATTCCTTTTTTTTTTTTCTTATATGCGGCGCCACAACATTTTTATACTAATCATTATTATTTTATATAATTTAGTCATGATTAGTATTATGCTCTAAATCGATTTTGACACACTAGTGCAACAAGCGCAATGATTATGATCATAATTCTTAGTTTATCAGCTATTTTTAAATTGTCAAAAAAAATACAAAAACAAATATTTCTTTTGTTTTTTATTGGAAAATATTTTAAAGAGGACGGTTGAAGTATCATACTAAACGTTTCTTTCTCTCAAATCTCAACCTATATAGAGAAAAAAATATATATAGCCTTGTTAAGAAAATTTCAATAAAAAGTACACTTGTTTGCTATCAAATTTTACAAAATTAGATAGGTTATAAAACTGCCAAATTCACATACAAACTATCTAAATTTCGTATAAGAATTAGCAATTTTGAAGATATTTTACATTTTGAAAATAGTATATTGTGTTAAATTAAAATTCATCTAAACTAAAGCTTTTTATGTTTTATTATTCTCTATTATATTTTTACTATATGCTGATAGTCATAGACTCGTAATACATCTTTTAAGATGATAAAAATGTTTTACCGTTCATACCTAAGTTTGAATTATGACTTATGAAGTTGGGTCCGATCAGATTGAGAACAAATTAAGCTGAATTACCCGAAAAAACAAACAAATAAATACATGATCAAACCCCCTCTTTACCACCTGAAATATTTATTGATCGTTAAAAAATGTGATTTTTTAGATTATTATATATATTATAGTACTTCATTTGATTATTATATTATTTTGGTATACAACCAATGAACAAAACATATATATAAACGGTGATTTTCATAAGGTTTTGAGAAATCATGAACTCGATATAAATTAATAAAACTCTTTATTAAAACTGTAACAAATCTGGATGTTATGTGACGGTATAACGATAAACTAGATTATAAGTTTGATTACAAAAAAAAAAACTAGATTTCGTAGTGAGATCAAGTTAAGATGAGGTCGACGAAGAGGTCTTTGAGCGCCTGTTACTTCTATGTCACATTCTCTGCATTCCATGTGACAAGAGCAAGTAGTCGAAGCTTTATTCTGAGGCAAAAGTGAAGTTCTTTTGTAATTATACACTCTCTTAAAACGTACAACCTTGGGTCTATCTGATGACAGCTTAAGGTTGTAGTTATTTGGTCGTTTCCTTTTTTTTCAATTCTCTGATTAGTCTATGTTATGGGTTTATGCTTTTCTGTACATAATTAATACCACATATTTTTATCAGAATTTTCAAAATCTATAAACGAACAATAGTAGAAATCCTGATTATTTACAGATCAGATTATCAATAATCCCTTCAAAAATATTTTAAAAGTAACTTTTTCTTATAAAATGTTTTGTAAAAGGGTGCGATATATATAGCAGTTTAATTTAATAGGTTAAGTGTTGTAAGAAAAGTCAAATGAACTGGCCTTACATTTACGTGATTACTTTCAAATTAAATGATTTGTTTCTTCGTTGAAAATGAAAACATCTAGTTTACTGAGCAAACTCGACATTAAGCTATATTAAACTGTGGTGACAAAAATAAAAGTTTTATTAAACTGAATAGAAAAATGTTGCATCTAGCGGTTGAAGATTTGCGTTTAGATGTAGATTAGAGTTCCTATATTCCTATTGTGGACATTTTCAATAGTATGAATATATGTAGATATTTAACAGGTCTTGGAGATTAGGTTGTATTTCGAACCATAATTTTCTAGGTTATACAAAAATAAAACGTGACTTATCTTCGATACAATTAATTATGATAAAATTAGATAATGGCCAATCTAATTTTTATAGACTATTATAATAATGTTTGTATGACAAAATAAATAAATAAAGGCCAATCCAAATTTCCACAGACTAATATGATAATGTATGTGCCCTTCTCGAGATTCTCCAGATAATTGTATCTTTCCTGCCCAGTATATTAAAGCATCATTCATTTCATTGGCCCTTTTAAGAAGCCAATGATCATTAGTGATGGATTCAGATGAATCGATTTTTATATTTTATAGTGTTAAGAAATCATCATGACTGGACACAAATATCATACATAAAAATACATTTGTAATTCACACCTCATGGACGAATTTTTAAAGCTAATTTGTCATCCACATTTGTAATATCTTACATTCTCTAACATATTGTGGACGAATTTTTTCTCCCCGCTAAAAACACTATACTCCTTTCCTAAAATCATGTCCAGATCAACTGTGTTAGTTTCAACTGTAATAAAAGTTGCATGAAATTTGGTCAAAACCATTATTCCAAGTTCCAACACGTAACTTAACGATTTCAGATTTCTTTTCAGTTTTAGTTTGTTTCAATCTCGAAGTTTTACTTATTTTTTTTTTTCACATTATGTTTCTTTTTAATAGAAAATATAAAGCAATATTCAGAATTTATACAGAAAAATACTATAAAATTTTAATTAGAAAGAGGGCACGTGGTTTGATGCGATTAGAATCTCAAATGATGTATGATTGTTTATGGGGAATCATTGGTCCTTTGTGCATGTGCCTTTTTTTAGCCTTTAGGCCCACCAACTCCAATCTTAGTCGAATAATAGGCATTTCAGTTGTTTTTTTTGTGTGTTGTAATTGTTTAGTATGTTCGTTGACAAAAAAAAAAAATTGTTTAGTATGTTAATTTAAACTAATTATCTCATTTCTAAACCAACGACATATCATTTTCAGGGATAATTATTTAGACATTCACATTTAGACTCAAGTATGCATACACACGTAGCAGCAGCACATGTACATGCATATAATATTCTAAAAGAAAGATGCGATTTTGATTGGTGGGTGTATAAAATGATAATGGAGTAGTAAGTGAGAAATACATTTTATGTTGGAGAATCGTGATTCGTGAACGCATTCTCCTTGGTTATAATTGGTAGGTTATGTAATTTTTAATTAACCCGTGTGTATTTGTGTGGTTAAAGAGAGAAAAGCCTTTTGCAATTTTTTGCGTGATTATTGTTTACGTGGACAACAAAATAAGTTTAAAAAATGGTCGGAAATGGAAATTTTTATTTCTTAGCATTTTGGGTAAATGATAAGAAGTGATGTTAATGTCTAACTACCTTTTTCTTTCTTGCATGAAATCAATCCACGTGCGCGTTTTTCAATAGATTGAAATGGAGTCCGATGAAATGATGGCGTCAATACAAAAGAAGCACAAATATTAGTAGTGGACCTTTATTCTTTTCGACTCATACCAATCTTTGATAATATATATATATAGCGTCATACTCGAACACGACGTTTATAAGGCAGGATATGGCCTCAAAAAATTGATGGGTTCTGTTCAAATTTTTAAAAATATAGACCCTAATTGTATATTGTGAATATTTATAACCATAAAAAAAAAATCCCCGAATATAGATAATTTTGATAATTTTATCAGGGGTTATGTTCAAATGCAAATGTGAATACCTCCTCTAAAACAGTCAGGTTTGAGAAGTGCATATTCGCGTAAGTTAAAAGGATAACCTCTAAAAGGACATTTTTGAAAAGAGTAATAACGTTTTGACAAGAATAAAGGGCTACAATTCAGTTTCAATTGACCTCTATGGATTTAAGTCACGAGAGAAAGTAAAACACTTGTAAAACTACGACACGTATCTAGTTGGGGGCACATGTAAAGAGTACGACATGGAGCTATAGTTGGACAGATTCCAAACTTGAAGACTCATTACTCGCTACAAAAAAAAAGGTGGTTTTACATTATTTATTTTATTTATTTGTATTAGTTATAAATGATGTAAATAAATTTTACATCATTTAAATAAGTGATTCTGAAAGTGGGGATGTAAATAATTTGCATCGATTTATTAATAACCGATTTTAATACCCATAATATTTATATCGATTATTGTAA
>OVAY01000153.1:0-51751 GCA_900406395.1 Kernera saxatilis
AATCTTTCACATGAGAAGATACAATATTTTACGTGAGAAGATGCAACTTTTTTCACGTAAGAAAACGTAATGTTTCACGTGAGAAGATGTAACTTTTCACGTGAGAAGATGCAATCTTTCACGTGAGAATATGCAATCTTTCACGTGAGAATATGCAATCTTTCACGTGAGAAGATACAATCTTTCANTATGCAATCTTTCACGTGAGAAGATACAATCTTTCAGATGAAAAATGATGAAAAATTGCAACATTTCACATTTTTTTTGGACACGTGTCACACATGAAAACAATGACACTCAACTTTTATAATATATATAATTAGTTATAAATTTTTTTTTGTATTTCAAATGATAAAAATAAAAAATAAAAAAGAGACGAGACTGAAGAGAATTTCAAGAGGAATCTATGCATCAGTTCACATAACATCAACAAAAGACAAACATCAGTCGAATCAAAACGAAGATAACTAGTTACAGGGAGATGATTGAGTCCAATCATCATTTCTTTTTTTATCCTAATGAATGTTAATCAAGAGGATAACTTCCAGAAGCTAAGAGCTACACAACAAAGTTGATCATTAATTTATTGTTAAAGGGTAAGGCAAAGTGGCAATGTGGTTATGAGCCACTGTTCCAATCCAAAGCTTCCCTTGAACCTCCCTCACTTCACTCACAAGCTTCATCACCTTACCTTGTCTATCCTCAAGCACCTCCAAGACCTTACCTTCCTCGTCGAATCTCGATATCACAGTGTACATTCTCATCCCCATCGTTTTCGCTAGCAGCTTCATCGGTATTGGCAACCGAAAGTAGATGCTCTTTATCCAAGGGTTGTTGGTAAGAACCTCTTGTGCCGGTGTTCTGCAACAGTCTATTGCAACCCAAAACTGACCCTTCTCGTTTATTCTTACATTGTCTGGGAATCCTGGTAGATCTGCCATCACCTCGACTTCACCCGTCTTTGAACCCTCCAGCCAGTATTTCACTAACCTGTCAAATACATATTGATAAAGAGAATTGAAAGATGCAGTGCGATAAACAAAAAGTTGAGGGAGTAGAGAAACATTGAGTCTATATCCACGGTTTTGAACCAGTCTTGCTTGATTGAATGTTAAGGGTTGTTTATATGGTTATACCTGCAATTGGTTGTTTCGGTAAAGAGAAGGAAAGATTGGTCTTTAGAGAGCTGAATGCCATTGGGAAAAGCCAAACCATCCAGCACAACGTGTGTTGTTTTGGTAGGTGGGTCATATCTTAGAAGCCTTCCCGTTGATTCTCCTTCCAGTAATATGAAGAAATGATTCCTGCAAAATACAAAGTCTAATTCTTATATCGTACATTTTAAAAGTGGAAAACTGATCCCAAAAAGCAAGAAAAACAGAGCTTTTTGTTTTACGAAAACTTACGCTCTGTCATATCTTTTGCTTGTGTCGGTGAAGAAGATGGAGCCATTTCTATGGATGTCAAGATCGTTGGCAAAGAGTATTGGCTTTCCTTCCACATGAGTAGCTAAAGGCGTAGCGACCCCTCCTCCAGGACCAACCACTAGAAGACCATAGTAAGCGTCTGCAATGTACAAATTTCCTGTCTGTTTATCAAATCTCAGACCAAGAGGTCGCCCACACAGCTTCTCGTGCTTCCATTGCTTGTTTGTTGTTGAATCCACACCTCTTGCGCAAGCCTTCTCTGACCTAATTCTCATGAACACACAACATCAATAAGAGAAAAAAAAAAAGGCTAGAGCACACATAGAAGTGATGAATATATAATTTTTACCATTTTGAGGTTACAACGGAGAACGTTTCCCATCCAATTGATTCACCCATCCATCTAACCACCCTTCCATCAGCCAACCCTGTGTATGGACCACGACCTAAACTATCAAACTCTAATGACTCTGGACCAAAGACTTGGTCCACAAACTCCAGTTTCCCATGATGACCCAATCGGCTAAGGTTGTCTCTTGGCCAGTTTTCCATGACTTGCTTGTATGGAGCAACCTCATGCTTCACGGGTTTAAACTCACGACCCCCGATTGGACTTATGTGAAAGGGGTCGAGCGCTATGAAAATTACAGACAAAGCAATGATACAGAGAACCGGGTGATGAGACAGCAAGGAGTCATATGTACCATGCTGGCCTTTCTTCTCCATTTGAAGTGCTCAGAGATGGATCAGAACGCAAGATCAGATTCACCTGATCAATGTACAGATTATATATGATATAGAGCGCATTGTGGTTGTGGAGAAGTTGGGGTAATGCAGATCTTGTGAATAAAAATTGGGTTAAAAGTAGGTGTCAATAGAAATGAACAACTATTCAAAAGTGGATCTAAGTTAGACTATTCTGATACCAAATACAATTGCCATGACTCGATTTGAGATATAGCTTCGAAATAATCATCCAACCTGCAACTGCTCATACATAAAAAAAAATTTGAAACTGTGAATCGGTGATTGTTCTACCTTCTCTTAGCTTTTTTTTGGAATATAAAACAAAGGAAATGACTGAAGATGGAAACTAGGAACAAGACTCTAATCCAAGAGACCTGCAGAAAACTTCATCTAATTTACCTTGTGAAATTGCAAGAGTGCAAATAATGAAACAGATACATTATATCGAAGAAAAACGAGATATACAAGAATGTTTGGTAGCATGCTTTCATAATGAAATAAATGTGAAGGTCACAAATGAGGAAACATGTCTAGTGGATGGAATCTCTAGGTAAGACATGGGACCCTTTCGCAACTATACATCAAACATATGACTCAATAATCGACTGTCCTATTTATCTGTAGTGATGCCTAAACAACACTAACTTGATTAGACGAAGAATTCTTCCCTCCAATCACCACATTATGCAGGAAGCATTCCCACAAACATTTCAAGTAAGCTTCAAGGATCTGTTAAATTCAATTGGATCTGCAGAAGCTTGATTACACTCTCAGTCTTCATCTACTACCTCGATGACAAGAACTTTGTTCCCAAATACAATATTGACCAATTCAGACAACTTCGACTCCACTAAGAGGAACTGAACTGGCTTGCAAGGTCCGCCCGTTTCCAATAAACCGCACTGAGGGTAAAGAAGGATCAGTAAGCGATTCGATCTCCAGAAAACTGAAATCATAAGCACCCGACTTCTTCAAACTGAAAACAAACACCACTATGATCCAACCAAGCATCGTAAGAGCCCAGTAGTTGTTCATCCCGCCAATCAGACCCCACGATATGGCGTAGCCAACAAGGATTCCCGACAAATGCCCCAGAAAACTAGCTTGTGGAACAATGATCGAAGTGAAAATGAGAGACTCGAAAGGCGCAAAACTAATGGGCAGAGACAAAAGCCCAAAAAGATCAAGCTTTGAAGAAGGTTGCTTCACAGATAGAATCGTCATCCAACCAAACACAACGCAAGAGTATCCGACAGCTGTAACTCTCCGGAAATAATCAATCTTGAATCTAGCAATCAGCAAATGGTAGATCCCAATAACCAAAACACCAGAGAAGACAACAAGAACAAGAGTGTAATGAAGGTAATAAGCCGTTCCAAGACCTAAATGCCCAAGCTGTTCCACAACACCGAGACTCCATAGAGCACTCATGTTAAAGACGAGATGCAAGACGCTAATATGTGACAAGGCAGAGGTAATCATCCTCCAGTAATGGCCTTCAAGTGCAGTCTCGTAACTCAATCCAACTTGCGAGTACCCAATACTCTTCTTCTGAATCACAAACCAAATTAAACTGCATATCGTTACGATGCAGGTCGTTGCGGGTTTCTCGATGATGTCATAAAACAAAGGCCTTCCCATTCTATACAACTTGAAATCGAAATCGCAAGCTAAACCCGATGCTCAATATACTCCTCCAAATCCACAGAATCGACAATGAGCTTGACGCGATGCAAGAAATATAAATCCGTCTGAAGAGAACCAGATCAATACACAGATCTGAAAAAATAGGTTTTTCTCCACGGATTAAACCCAAAGCAGTGACCTTTCAGCTAAGCCCGCCGACCAAACTATGTATCCTTCAGAAGAATAAAGAGAGATGTTTTTATTCCTTGAGAATTTGATTCGATTCTTCCTTGAGAATTTGATTGATTTATCAGGAGAAAATTTCCTCTTTCACT
Source organism: Kernera saxatilis (assembly GCA_900406395.1). Lineage (NCBI taxonomy): Eukaryota > Viridiplantae > Streptophyta > Magnoliopsida > Brassicales > Brassicaceae > Kernera > Kernera saxatilis. Next base: position 4,136 of record OVAY01000153.1, read on the forward strand.
AAATCATTACAAGCCAATTTTTAGGTCTTTGTCGTCTTCAGTTATGGAACTGGGCCTATGTAATAATAGGTCTGGCCCAGTCACTATCAGTTTTTAGTCCAGCTATAAATCTGGGAGAAGAAACATTGCATCCAAGTCCACACAACGACCGTATTTTATATTTTCGTTCATTTTTTTCTTTCCCTCAAACTCGGTTCATACAAAGATGTTTCTTCATACAATTAATTGTCTAAAATAGCATAGTAAAGGGGAAGGGTAGCAACCTTCTTAGCAATAGCGACCGTATTTTAAATGATGACTATCTGATTTTCCCTTAAGTATTATTTTTATTTTTATTTTTTAGTAGACAAATAAGAAAACATTAAGCAGATCAAAGAGCATACAAATAGTAAGAAGCACCTTATTTTTTCAAAAGGGTGGGCGTTTTGGATTTCGGTTTGGTAGTGGTTCGGTTTTTTCTTTTTTTGGTTTTACGGGTTTTCAACGATATAAACACCATAATTCGGTTAGATATGGTTTGGTTTTATTTGGTTTTATCGGTTTTATAAAAAGTGAAACCATATAAAAACTATATACAATTCAATTGGATTCAATTTTACTTTTTTCTTGATTTATTCCATGATTTTCAAAAAACGAAACATACATTATGTCTGTATGTTCTCTATTAAGTTTTTTTCCCTTTCGTGGGTGGTATTACTTCGATAACATTCACCGAGTTTTTAAGAAGTTTTAACTTAATTACATTATTGAATATTTTCGATAACATTCACCGAGGATTATGTTTTATTCAGGTCCGGCTCAACAATTTCGAAGGCCCAGTGCTGAAAAAAAAAAAAAGACCCTTATTTAACATGTATTTTTTATAAAAAAAAAAATTTGGGTCCTATTTCTATAAAAAAATGAATAAAATAATATGAGCTCTGTACAAATGCACCTATGGCACATGCACAGGGCCGGGCCTGGTTTTATTCATGTTTGACTGTTTTGTTTCACTGTCACTAGCGAAGAGTTACAATGACAACATCAAAACTATGATCGTTTTATAATCATGGAATCCAACATGAAAATATGGTAACGTTTTTCGTACCAAAAACAAAAAATTTGGTAACGTTTTTTAGCATTAACGACCAAAATGTTAAAACACAAACTTATGTACCGAAACACAAGATAATTTATGCTTTCTGAGACGAACATGTCCACAATACCAAGACTCCATAGAGCACTCATGTTAAACATGAAATGCAACGTACGTAAGAAGACAATACAAAGGTAAAACAATTTTAGTGATATTCATATAAGGATATTCTATCCTCTTTAGAAAATTACAAACTAAAAAATATAGACATGTGAACATTAAAGTTGTCAATTTCTAGAGAAATCGTAAAATCAATCTATTTCACTGAAATATGAAACTAGTATATTTCATTCACATATAAAATATTTATTTGTAAAACATTATTTATAAGTAATACATCCATAACTAAACAGATTAGGAGGATGAAAATGATATATATAATAAAAATTAGTTTAGCCAGTGCTTGAAGCTCCTCGTTGTAGGAACCATTTATTTTCTCGTAAACCTTATTGAGCCATCGATTTAGAAAAAGAAAAACTTTTGCTTTGGAGGCGGCTTGATTGTGACATGATTCCTGGCCTCGACTTGGCTCACGATCATCGTTACCATCATCATAACGATGATGAAGGAGGCAATCATGGTTTTCTTTTCGATAGCCATTTCTTGTTTAATAAGCTCTTAAATGGTTCTTGTTTTGTTTTTGTTATTTTTTTTGTTTTTTGTAATTTTCGATCGACTGTTTGACGTATTTATATGTAAAACCAAACTTTTATAAATAGTGAATACCTAATTTTAAAATTTCGTGGAATGTTTCAATTGTCTTTTCTTAGATATTGGTCAAATGATTACTAGCTTTTTTTAGATCGAAATCTAACATAGTGTTGGATAATGTCTTCCAAATTTGCACCCGACGTCTGTCATGTAAATTTTACAATGACAAACAAACATTTTGTCGAAAAATAATAACCATTAATTATTACTTCTCCACTTTCACAAAAAGTGTGGTTCTTAGCTTTTACGCATCTCACATAGTAGATGACAATGATTCAAATTCAAAGATAACTAGCTTGGAGTAAATGGAAAATTAAGAACTTGATTTGAAAAGATAACTAGCTCTGAGTAAATGTAATAACAAAAAAAAACTATAAAACTACATTCTTTATTTAAAAAAAAAAAAAAAAAAGAGAATATCACTTTGTTTGTTACTTTTTATATTAAACTTTTAAATATAAATTAATTCCATGTAAAACTCTATTCGAAATGCAAAAAAAATTAAAATATGCGATTTATTATTTCTTTTCTTATTAATGGTTTTGCATAAATGAAAGTGGACACTTCATTTCAGAAAGTCCGTCAAATTCGGAAACAAAAACTGATTTTGAGGTCGGTCCATATTTGGTTTGATGTAAATTATTATTCATAAAAGCTACAAAGATGTGAATCTCACCAAAAACATACCCAAAAACCTTTGAAGCATGTTAGATCCCAATTAGGTTCAACACGACGATCTTCTTCTTCTTCTCTCTTAAAAAGAAAAGGTTCCATCTTTCATTCATGTTAAAGAACCATATAGCAATGGCTGCTTCTTCTTCCTTACTACTCATGTCCTTGTTCTTACTACTTCTTCCAATTATAGTCCCTTCATCAGTTCTCTCAGCCACTCTTCGATCCGATATTCAAGCTCTAGAGTCTATCATACGCAGCATTGATCCAAGTTCCATCTCTCCTTCTTCTTACCTCAGCACATGGGACTTCTCTGAAGACCCGTGTGAAGGCGCAGGGACGTTCTTGGGAGTCATGTGTTCTTTCCCTCTTGAGAACACGACTAGCCGAGTCACAGAGATTGACCTTGATGATGACGGTTATGACGGTTTCCTCTCTGATGCAACAGGGAACCTAACTGAGCTCACTGTCCTCAGCCTCAACAGGAACAGATTCCGAGGTCCAATACCAGAAACTGTGTTCCAACTCAGGAAACTCACCAAACTGTCTCTCTCGGGAAATTTCTTCACCGGAGACATATCCCCGGGAATCACGCATCTCAAGGAGCTCAAAACCATAGACCTGTCAAAGAACAGTATCGCCGGTGAAATCCCTCCAAGGATGTCGGCCATGAGAAGTTTGACTCACCTGATCCTATCAAACAACCATCTCGATGGAAGAATACCTGCGCTCAACGGCTTGTGGAAACTACAAGTATTAGAACTTGGTAACAATCATCTTTTTGGAACGCTTCCTAAGCTTCCCCCAAGTCTAAGAACTCTATCCCTCTGTTACAATAGCCTTGCAGGCCGTATATCGCCTTTGCATAGGCTGAAACAGCTTGTGTCATTAGATGTGAGCCAGAACAGATTTTCAGGCACCATTGGCCATGAAATCCTAACATTTCCCGAGATTTCACGCATCAATGTGTCTTTTAACCAGTTCATATCCATAGAGGTTATTAAGGTTACAGGCATGGAATCCCGCCTGCGCATACTTGATGCTGAAGGAAACCATTTACAGGGTCACCTTCCGCTGAACCTGGCAACTTACGGAAACTTGAAGGATATCAATCTACGGAGCAACATGTTCTCCGGAGATATTCCAAAGATTTATGGGAAAAGACTTGAAAATTCATGGAGAAGCTTGTACTTGGAGAACAACTACCTCACAGGATCACTTCCTGAGGAGTTTCAAAGTATCTCCAAACAGATCAGAGGAAGCCTTTCGAATAACTGCCTGCAATGCCCCAAGAATGTTCCAATCTGCCAAGGAGTACAAAAGCCAAAAGCACAATGCACCAATGCAATGCAGGAGGGGTTGGAGTAGAGATCATTTTCATGGGAAGCAGATACTATTAGAAAGCACAATTACAAAAGCAAAGTTCATGTCCTTGTTCGGTTCTAATCATGGTAGAAATGTAGTAAATGAAAAAATGTCATTCGACAAAGAAGATTAAAGGAGAGATGTGTATTTGAGATAACACTTTTCTTTCACCATTTTTTTATGTTTGACACAAGTCTAGACCAAAAAACACTCAACTACCATACCTCCATCAGGAGGACATTACAAATTCTGCATAAGTTTCTCTCACAACAGCATAAACGTCATGCATTTCAAAAAAGCCAATTCACACTAATGTTACCAAGCCAGATCAAAAGAGGAAACTGTGCTAAAGCTACAAAGATCAAGAGGTAGTGATGCCTGCTTGAGTCATAACTCCTAGCTTCCGCAAAGAGAACTCGCTTCATTGTCTTCACTAAGAAAACCCCGGTGCACAAGCAGGTCCACGGAATTAAGACATAGTAGGAGTATCCCCAGATTATCTTGCCAAGAACAGCTAGACAAAGGCCTGTGAAAGTATAGCCTGCATATGCCACAATATCTAAGAGGGGTGCTTCGCCGCTACCCAATGAAAGCAATGTTATCTTCAACAGCATGACTTGCAAAAACCAGCCAACCATTCCTTTCACAAAAAGCCAATTCAGAGCTTCCGGAGTAAACCTAGAAAATGCGGATTCACCACAAGGATCAGAAGGTTGAAAAAATGCACTTTAGAAGACATACACGTGAATGGATACAAAATGATTAAAGAACTTACTTCCCATAGAGTCCTAGTGACAAACCGGCAAGAACAACATAGGTACCAAAGGCCATAAGCGGAATGTATAAGTCTGGTGCATTTATATCGTAAATCGGGGGTTTGTATGAAAGTCTACCCCCAACTGGTTCTGAGATTCTAGTCCAGTGTCCCTGAGGTTGCAGCAAAACTCATACAAGTTACCGGGTGGTATGAGAAAGAAACCAAAGAGAAAAAAGTGAGCCTTACCCTGTGAAGGAACGGAAGTAGAACAATCTTCAACTTGTTCCTCACATATTGGTCATTCACTTGAAAATAGTATTGGGGATCGGAGAAGTAACGAGTAATCTGTTTATAGCAACCCAGTTAAAACAAATGAAACGCCAAGTTATGAACGAACACATGAGTAACAGGAGTTACTTACGTTGCTCTGCACATACTCAGAGCTCGATCCGAAAATTTTCTCCCCATAAGCTCCCAAGCCACTCCGAATAAGTCCAGAGCCAGGTCCATAGAAGGCATTCCCAAAGGGGTTAGGCTGAGGATTTGCCTGAGGCATTGGCATCCCAGGCTGGGGTCCCATGTTATTATACATCTCTGCCAATTCAAACAAAACCCAGCGCAAAGAGCTTACAAATCAACAAAATTTCCTTCAAAAGGTCCGAGGCTCGGATCAGACAGAATTCACAGTCTAGGGTTTTTCAATTATCATGACATGGAGCCTAGATTTCGGCCATGGCAAAAGCAATTATTCAACAACAAATCGCAAGAAACCCCATCATTTGATTTGAACAGAGAAAAACGGAGATAAACACACAAGGCCAAATCGAAAATTGTAACAAGGAACAGCAATTAGCAATTGGTAATAAACGGAAACCTGAAAGAAGCTGTGAAGGAGATAATAGATCTAGCGCTTGTTTTCACGGTGTGCGCCGGCTAAGTCCCGGTGAAGAAAAATTTGCGTAGATCGAAGGTGGAAAATAACGCAAGGAAGGTCGTGTGAAGCCTCTTGTTCGCGCGTGTGAGCATATGTTGATCTTCTTTATCACCAAACCAATCAAAATTTAACACGTGTACTTCATAATAGGTTTTCATTTTTCATTTTCATTTTCTTTTTCTTTTAACTTTTCATTTGCATTTTATTCTAAATGAACTTTTCTTCAAAATCTTACTCATTTCGACCCAATGGCTTTTCTAGATTTTGATTCGCCGGAGTAGAAAATCTGATAAAAGTCTTTTAGAGGACTTGTGTTTCCCTTGTTTGGGTTCTTAACTTTCTTCTTCACCTAGAATCTTTGCCTTTATGTGCGGATGAAGCTTTTGGCTAGAAAAAAATCATTTTGGTGACTATATAATAATAGTAATTTTGTTTTACATCATATTATTATTAATTTGGAAATCGTCAACTGTGAACTGTAAACCAAAAACTTTTAACCCATAACTTCAGGAGTATAATTTATAGTATACAATGTTGAATTTGAATCCGCAACAACATAAACTACAAAAAAATTGTTACAGTTTAGACTCGAGAGTGAATTTTGGAAATTTTTATGTATCATTATTACTCATTATTTTTATTTTTTATATCGGGAGAGCTTTTAAATAGAGAAAAGTTAAGGATTCTAATTGCAAAAACCAGAAAGTCCAAGCCGTGAGAACGAAGAAGGAAGTGATTCTCGGCAAAGAAGAAGAGAAAGTTTCAGTCTTTTTTGGCGAGATGGAGGTTCCAACCTCTGAAGAAATACTTCAGTTTATGGGCTCTTGTCTCTCTCAGATCAAATGGCGACTAAAATCCACTTCCAAACGCCGCCTGGAAATAGGTTTCCTTCTTCCGCTCTCACCGATCTACACTTTTTGTTTTTTCCTTTTATTCTGCGACTGTTCGAGACTCGTGATTCAATTTGGGAGTTTGGGTTTACTTTCTCTGATCCTCTGCACTTTCCAATTTCTAGAGGGACGAATTTCTTTATGTTCTTTTAGGTCTCAGTTTATATCCGATTGAGGCTAAATGCTACTTTCCATTGCTTTCTTCGAGATCCCAAAGAAGAACAAAGCCAATTCGTGCCATTGGCTTGCTGGGTTTATGCTTTCATCTCCCTTGTAGAGATAAATCACCAGAAAAAAAATTGAACTATAGCATCATAGATTGTTCAAATATCAACACTAGACTCTAGTATGATCTCAATTTTCCGTATGCTTGAATCTGTAAGCGATGCTTAAACGGGTTTCTTGGACCAGATGTTCTTGCATTGTGCACAGGAATGAGACCAGTCGTGATGATTGACTATGGTGGAAAGATGCCTGAGCTACAAGATCGCTTGCTTTCGCTTCTTGAGCTTATCCAAGAGGTTAGGCTCTAGTTCTTCTTCAAGCACATTAGTACTTGAGTATGTCTGTAGCTGATTTTATCCTGCTCTGGTGCTGGCACTTTTCTAGGGTTTACCAGTTTTCAAAGAATTGAGAGTTATGGTTATAGAGGATATGATTTACCTGATAAATGTAACAAGACTTCCCAAGTTTGTAAGCTCCAGCTTGAATTCAGAACCCGAATTGTTCTTCGTCGACTTGGAACAAGATCCTCCAAAGGTTGTTTCTTTTATAAAGATTCAGTGTTTGTTTCAGTGGTTTATCTTTTCATGTTCTATCTCCAATTGGACTGATCTCTGTCTTGCTTTTGTTTGTTCAAGATGGTAGAACAAAGCAAAGAAAGCAATCTAGGAATGCAGCTTAGATCGATTCAGAAGCTATTCTCTTCGACATTTCCTTTAGATGGCAGCAATAATGATACTACCACAGCACTTGATGAAGCCAACTCTTCTCAGTCTTCTTTATGCATTGATCTTAGTTGTTGTTTACAAGACACTAAGGTTACAATCCCAACCTTAAACGGGTAATTTTCCAATTTAACTCTTCATTCATCCAACCATATATTATCTTAGTTTATCAAGCCGTAAAGTTTGGCGTTCAATCTCTATTTGCAGATGGCTCCTGGACTACCCGGTTGTGTATTTATTCAGCACTGATCATATAGAAGAGGCAATCTACAATCTCTCAACCAAGTCTCTCCGCATCTTCAAAGTTCTTGTACAAAGGTTAGCTATTGTAGATATACAACTCTAGCTTCTGATCATTGTTGTGATGTCTAACTCAAAGATTTTCCAGGAACACTACCACCGGGGACTCCCATTTAGAAGAGCTAACAAGGTAAGAACTTCAAAACCAAGATGGTGACTTTGCTGCCTAAACAACAAAGCATCTGTGAAAATAACTAAGTGTGTTTTGGGTATCCACTCGCAGTTTTTCGGTGCCATATGATCTGAGTATGGGAGGTAGCAAGGAAGTGTGGGCTGAAATATTTCTGGAGAGGATGTGTTCGAGGTGGGAAGAATGCAAACACACATGGAGATCATTGGATTTGCAAGTTTCTGAATGCTATCCTCAAGCAATTGTTCTTTAAGGCTTTCGCTGCTTAAAAGAGTTGTTCACTAAACTTTGTAATGAGGTATTCATTAAAGTGAACCAAAAGACAAAAACCCTTGAAAGTTGAATAAAACGGGATTCATAACAGAATAAACCGGTTCTCTACTCGGTTCTAGAAGAACACAGAAGCCAAAAGCAAAAAAACAAAAGAAAAAGCCAAAGCCAACAAAGGTAAAACGTGAAATCCTAAAAATCCAGACTTTTTGTAGATCAGTTTCCTCTCAGAAGACTCTGAACCTCAGACTCTGTAGGAAGAGCTGGAATTGCTCCTTTCTTCGTAGTTGTAATGGCTCCACACGCATTCGCAAACCTAAGCACTTCTCTAAGACGAGCTTCGTCCTGTAGTTCAAAGACAGGAGAACACGGTCAATAATTGAAGTAAAGATTCCAAATTGCAGAATGATCTGATGTATAATATATTGGTTATTTTTACCTCGAGCACAGCACGGTCATCAACAATCTTGCATAGCAAGGCACCAACATATGAATCACCAGCACCAGTTGTATCCACTGCGTTCACATGGAAAGGGTCTACAGATCCACGGAAACTCTGTAATCATACACAGACACAAAGATCACAACCTTTAGAAAACATTAAGGTTAAATCCGCAAGAAAGAACAATTCTTCAAAAACCATTTACCTTGGTGTAATATCGACAACCCTTATCACCTAAAGTGACCAAGAGAAGTTTCAGATTAGAGTGCCACAGAGACAAAGCCGTCTCATCATCGACCTTATCAGATCCAGTCAAGAACATAAGCTCTTCGTCGCTGACTTTGATCACTTCAGCTTTGTCCCAGATGCTAAGAATCTGCTTCTGAGCCTCCTCCTTCGAGGGCCAAAGAGGCAGCCTCAAGTTCGGGTCATACGAAAGCAACGCACCGGCTTCTTTAGCCACCTCCATGGCCTTCAGGTGAGCGGATCGACATGGCTCAACGATCAAGCTTATTGAACCATAGTGGAACACCTTAGCCTGTCAAAAATAAAAACAGAGCACTTCGTTAAACCTAACTTTACCGTTACGTTATGTATACCAACAACCGTTACGATGACGGTCTAGCACCGTCCGTTAACTATACGTGGGACCCATCAAGATTTGCCTACGTGTTATATATCAATTATATAAAATTTAATTAATAATAAATTAAAAGTCAAAATAACGTACAGATCTGATGAGATCGAGATTGAGCTCGTCGGGACGGAGGAGCATATCGGCGCTAGGGTTCCGGTAGAACATGAATTCACGTTCTCCGTCGGATCTTAGGGTGACGAAAGCGAGTGCCGTCCTGGCTCCGGTGTCGAAATTGATTCCTTCGGCGGAGACGCCGTTCTGTTTCAAGATTCCGGCGAGCATGTGACCGAACTCATCATCTCCAAGTTTTCCCACGAAAGCAGCACGACCGCCGAGGCGGGAGATGGCGATCGCGACGTTGGCAGGTGCGCCGCCGGGAGCCTTGATGAAGCCAGGAGCCTCGGCGAGGGATACGCCGGAGACGGTGGGAACGAAATCGATGAGCATCTCGCCGAAGCTCACGATCAAGCTTTTCTCGCCGTTGGATGTAGCCATTTGTGGTCGGAGTGTGTTTATCGGACGATAGTGAATTAGAAACGAGGGAGAGAGAATCGATTTTGGATATAAGAGGTATTAGCGAACGAAGGGTTTATATAGAAGTATTAGCATCACTGGATTAGTCAAATCCACGAGAATTTTAACAATAAAAATGAAAATTCTATAGATTTACCAATAAAAAATTGTTATTATCAGAAATCGTGTTTGGTAACTAATGTATATCGTAATATTCTATTGGTCCATTACATGTATGTTATGATCTGATGAGATTAGTGATTGGTGCTTTTGACCGGATTTTTTGGGTGTTCATGGGACCCACGTGACGTATTTCGCAAGGTTAATTATTAGGGACTTATCCGTTGTTGGATAAAGATATTTACTCCTCTTTTGATTCCGATTTCTCATTTGTTAGGATAACTTTCATTTTCGATAATACGCAGTTAATGGATATTATCTCATCTAAATCTACTAAATCGAAAAATATCAATGTGATTCTTTAGAAATTTTAGAAACGGGATTAGGTTTGACTTATATAATCCTTTTTATTTATGAGAGATCTACAACACTATCTGATTTCCTATTTCCCAAGTAATAAATATTTTTGTATTTATCATTAATTAACGAATCTTCTTCAATTCTAAGACTTTAAATCAGTTTCATAATTTATGGAGGAGATAAAAATCTAAAATCTAAAAAGTCAAACTAATATTTTGATAAATGTGGTTGATGATCTTTGGGGCGTTCAGCTATTCGTATGTATGTCAAAGTTCATCGCTATGATTTCAAAATCTCGTTAACAAGCAAAATGTTATTATTGATGTGTAGTAATAGTTCCTCGTCTTTTTTTGTTTCTATATATTTAGTATGCAATTTTTGCTCTGTTTTATTTTTCATAAATTGGTGGCCGTTTATATTTTTTTCTTTTTGAACTTTAACAAATGGTACTCTCTCCATTCCAAAAAAAAATTATTTTCTATGTTTGGATACACTTTTTATAACTATAAACTATTAATTTCAAAGAATATTAATTAAAAATATTTGAATTTATTGAATTACTATTAGTTCATAATTATGAAAAAGTGTTTAATGTGAAAAAATAGTGCATTTATAGCTAAACATTAGTTATTTCTTATTGTTATTGATATGTACAGTTCAGAAAGGTATAACTCATTTTCATCATCGTATTTAAAAGCAAATACAAACTTTCACAAAATATAAAAGCAAATACAAAACGAACAATTTAGTTGATAATATCATTTGTAGGCTATTTTACGATAAAAAAAAACATATAAGATATAAACATGGATAAATCATAAAATATAAGTAACAGTAGATACTAAATCATAAAACATGTATTGAATTTAGTGTAATGTTTGGGAAATTTTGCAGGCCATTCAAGCTCTATAGGGTAATGTGAGGGAATGTAATGATGAGTTTGGTAAGCAATCACTGAGCGAAACAATAAGAGAGACTTTTCAACGAGAGGTGAAAGATATTCAGAGGCGCTTTGAAATTTTGAGAGTAGAGGTAATAGTTTTTTTTTTTTTTGAGAAAAACAGAGGTAATAATTTAGTTTTGATATTATTTTAAAGTTTACTTTGATAAAGTTTTGAAATCTTAAAAATTTGTGGTAGATGATATCTATTAGAAAAATTCAACGCTCAAAGATTTTTCTAAAACCCATGATTGCAGCTGACAGAGCAAAAAAGGTTACCACTAGTTACTACGGATGAATATGTTGTCTAATTGTTTGGAATGTTTTTTTATTTTATTTTAGAGATTACCAGGGTTCGAACTCCATCCATAACAAAAAAAAACGAATAAATTTATAAATTATCTACCTAAAATTCTAAAATATGTAGCTAATTATTAAATTCTATAACACAACTCATAAATCTATCGACAGAAAAGGGGATCTATATGTTGTACTATTGTTCATCCACATGTGATCAATCAGATTTTTAATTGAAATCCAAACTATCTTCGGAAGTTTGTATAAAATTAGTCATTTTTGCAATTGAAAACGTTTATGATAATCAACAATGATTAAAATCGTAACTGATAATTTTAAAATTTAACTTAAATCCATAAAATGAACACTCAACAATATTAAACCACCATTAATTGGTTATCCAATTTACCAAAATAAAGTATCCGAGTAATTTCCCGTCCACAATGGTTTTGAGTCCAATTGACCAAAAACTCCATAAATACTCACAGAAAAGTGTTATGGCCAATTTGTTTCCCAGCCGAAATTTGGTCCGGTCTTTCAGTCAAATAATTGCATATCCAATGAATTTACTTTTGTAGAAGTTTTCAATACTTTTTTTTGTATTTGTTGTATTTATAAAATTAGACAGATTTTAAGCGAACGAAGCTGTTCAGAGATAAATTCATATTCAAAGTTGTTAGTCGAAAATATTGGGATCATTGGATGAGAGACGAAACTATTTCAGACCGGTTTAGACTCGAATCAGCTGGAACTGGCCTGGTCGACACGAAAAATTAAAGAATTTGTTAGTATAAGGGTGATTCTGTAAATGAAGAAAATAAAAGGGGTCGATATGTACAATTAACAAAAGCAGTGGACACACCGGTCGAATAACGAGGAATTATCAGACGAGGAGAAGCGCACTGGACGAACCATAGAGTCGATGAACCCAAAGCTTTGATGAACGGTGGGTTGACTTCGTTCCCCGATTGACCCAATCATCTTCCGCCACGTCATAGGTTACTGCGTCCCTTGTAATCCATACCCTGAACCGGCACCTTCTCTGTCTGCCCCCCTTCGAAAACCTAAATCGATCGTCGCCGCCTCCGACCTACATCTGCCGGCGGCGAATCCCCCCGGAAAAACTTTGACAGTAAGATTGCTTATTCCTTCATCGTTATTTCGTTCCCTAATTGAAATTGGCTGTTTTCGGATTTGAGATTTTGATTTGGATTTATAGCTCATGCCGTTTAGTCTCTGCGAGAAAATGAAACTCAGTTTGATGATTTACATAGCCCTCCATCGTTTTATTCCACGAATGATGCTAAATCTATTGGAAGGTGAATCTTGAATAGATTCATCCTCAAGACTCGCTTACGCCTACCCCAAAGAAGGCTTCCATTTAAGCTTTGTTTTGTATTGTTGTGGAGACTGGATGATTTTGAAAGCACTTGTTTTTGAGCTTTGTCCTCATATCTTGAATTGGATCATGGAAAACAGTAAAGAAGAGAAGACAATTTTTAGTAATAAAGGCTTTTTGTAAGAATTTATAAAAACTTGAAGTTCTTCTTGGTAGATATCTGATGCGTGTCAAAATGTGTTTTTGTCTCACCTGCTCATGGTACTCTTGTGCAATTGTTGTTTATCTTATTGAACTCTTTGTAAATCCTTTCCTTTAATTGCAGTGGATTTCAGGATTGACAATGGTGAAGCTGCTGGGATGATGATGGGGATTCCAGTCGAGCTGGAGGTTACCACAGTCCAGAACCATAATGAAATGGGCGAAAGCTCTGGTCAAGCAATGATCGAGCAAGACGATGAGAATCATAATGAAATGGGTGAAAATTCTGGTCAAGCGATGCTTGAGCAAGATGAGAAGGTAGATCGGGATTCTATGCCTCTGGCAGTTGTAGATATGGCGGAGGTTGAAGCGGATGAGCCTTATGTTGGGCAAGAGTTTGAATCTGAAGCAGCCGCACACGGGTTTTATAATGCTTATGCTACAAAAGTAGGGTTTGTCATCCGTGTTAGCAAACTGTCACGGTCAAGGCATGATGGATCTCCCATAGGCAGGCAACTTGTTTGTAACAAGGAAGGCTACAGGTTACCAAGCAAGCGCGACAAGGTTATTAGACAAAGAGCGGAAACGAGGGTTGGATGCAGAGCAATGATCTTGATTAGGAAAGAAAATTCTGGTAAATGGGTCATCACAAAGTTTGTCAAGGAGCATAATCATCCTTTGATGCCTGGAAGGGTTCGTAGGGGTTGCATTTATGATCAATATCCGGTCAGTTGTTGCTCCTTTCGTTGATCAACATTCTTTGCCCGAGTTGATGTTTCTTGGTTAGCCGGTTAATTGCTACATGTCATATTCATGTGCTGGTTTGATTCTGATTTGGTACTGCATAAGAATTGAAATCTAAAAGTTTGCTCTCCTCATTTGCAGAACGAGCACGACAAAATCCAGGAGCTGATGCAGCAGCTAGCTACAGAGAAAAAGAGAGCCGCTACTTACAAAAGGCATCTGGAGATGCTCTTTGAACAGATTGAACAGCACAACGAAAGCCTTTCTAAGAGAATCCAACACATAGTAGACAATGTGAGGGAGCTGGAACACAGAGATCATCAACAGAACCAAGTATAGTCTTTTTGTCTCAGGCTTTTCCCTTGTTCATTTTTCACCAGTTTGATTTAGGAGATAGATCTTCTCTTTTTTATTCCCCATTTTCTCTCTTTTAATAAAGATTTTTCGTGTCGGAAAACAAAAGAGCTTGCAATTGCCTTAAACAAAGTTTTGTTGTTTTCCTTCTTATGTTCTAGCATTGATTTTGTTCTGATGATGCAGAGGCATAGTTTAGTGTACATAAGGTGATGGTTTTTGAGCTCTATCAAGATCCTCTGTAACAAAGCCATCTTTTTCCGGAAGATCCTCCTGCTGTATAGAAGACCCTAACAATCTATATAAGATCAAAAAATTGAAAGCGAATACTCAAATCAGCTTGATGACTGCTGCTAAAGCCACCACCTTTCATCCACTTGTGTGATCATAATTCTAGGGTTTTATCTTGCTTGAGCACTAAGTAAGCCATCACCGACTTTAGATCGATTACCAGTAATAAATCCATCTTCGTCCATTAATCAAATATCGCCTATCGGTACCTCTTTGCTTCTATTTTAACTCTTTATTTTTTTGACAAAATTGAATAATTCGAAGTCTATAACTATAACTTCCAAGACTGTAGAAAACCAAAAATCATTAGCCAAAAAGATTGTGAAGACTTATAAAAAGGTAAATGATTAATTGTTATTTCCTGTTAAAAAGTCGTGAATGGAGTGTTAAATTCTGGTTCGATAACTTTAATTTTTTTTTCGGGTTTAAGGTTCGATCACTTTGTTAAAAACATTGGTTGAAACACTCAAGACTCAAAATCTATCTGTATTTCTTTTTGTGGTCAACCAGTCTCTCTAATTTCTAATTTAAGAGCTCTGACTTTAGCTACATCCTTATTCCTAGACTTATAGTTGCATTTGCATCCATAACTCCATATCATTGAAATTTTGTTTGTCAGTGAGATATTGGTTAAAAATCATCAGATCAGGCTCTTACGGCATGAAGAGACTTTGTGGTTATTTGAATAAAGAAAAAGATCCAAGATGAAGCAGAGGCTTCGGTTACTTGAAGAAAGAAGACAGCTTGAGATAAAGCATAGACTTTGGTTATGTGAAGAAAGAAGAAGACTTTACATCAAGCAAACTAGCAGAAGCTTCGGTATTAGAAACATAAGAGCAGGACTCAAAAGCACTTGGAGTGTTTACAACACTTTCAAGCTTTAATCATTGCGGCAACTTTATGTTTGCACTACTTCTCCAAACTAAAGATCTGTACATGAAAATTTTCTTTCGGCTGGTGAAGTCACGTGGTGACATTCAGAGTTGTAATGCTTCAATTTCTATTTCACCTTATAGTTTGCCCACGAAGAGGCGTCGATCGTTTTGAAACGAAAGAATTTCAACGAGCGACATGCTCAACAGATTGCAAATTGGCAGCTTTTTATTCGTCAAGCGCGATAATTTAGTTTTTTTAAAGCACCATCGTGTAAATATTACAGATCACTATGTCAGAAAGAGACATTGAAGCATGGGGACCGGAGTTTCCACCACAAAAGCTAAGCAGAATTGGATGAATCTGACATATTGGAGAAGGCTGTTATCAAGGCAACACAGCCAAAAGCAATAAGTAATTGATATTGAGATGTATTTATCCTGGTTTTGGCTCTCATTAGAAAGTGAAAAAAAGACAAAATATATTTTATCTAATTGTTTTTAACAATTCAGTTCAACATTACAAAAGCATGATATAAATTTTTTTACAGAGAAAAAGAAAAAAAAAGGATCAAATCAGCTTAATTTGATGATGATCTATTGCTAAAGCCCCCAGTTTTCATCATCTGAAGAAATTCCTTGTAATTGACTCTACCATCTCCATCTTCATCCACTTGCATAATCATCTCTTTACAACACTCTAGGGTTTTACCTTGCTTGAGTCCCAAGGAAGCCATCACAGACTTTAACTCCTCAACAGTAATAAACCCATCACCGTCTTGATCAAACACATTGAACGCATCTCTCATATCCTCTTCCTCTTTTTCTTCGACAATCGAACCGTAAAGAGACTCAAACTCGTTTATGTCTACACACCCATCTCCATTTGCATCCATCTTCTGAATCATTTGGATCAGATCTTTGTCTGGCATGAAGATGCCTAGATTCTCTAGGGAATCATTTAGCTCTTCCTTTGTGATGCGTCCGTCTCCGTTCTTGTCGAACATCTGAAACACTCGTTTTAGATCCACCGGGTCTGTCCTCGCCGGAGATTCCGATTCCGACCGTGGTGGATTCTTGTCCTCGATGTACCAAGAAGGAGGGAAGAGAACTCTTAGCTTCTTGGGGACCAAACAGAGAAGAAAGGAGTTAAAGAGACTGTAGAGAAGAAAGACTCTCACCATCACTCTTGGCTTCGTTAAGCACAGAGATCAAGATAAAACAGAGCTTTGGTGTTCTGTTATACAGAGAAACTTGAAATGAAAATAGTCTCTGATTATTTTTTATAGAGGGGAAGAGAGATGAGGATGCAATTAATATTAATAATTTGGGGAAAGTTTATTTTTTATATAAAATATTTTGTGGTACAACCGTTGGATCCATTAATTAACCTAGACGTTACCTCTTTGCTCATATTTTAACTCTCCTTTTTTTGGAGTTTAGAAGAAAAAAAACAAATTGAATAATTCAAAGTGTAGAATTTCCAAGACTGTAATAAAGTAATTGTTATTATAACACTAAAGTGTAAGACTTTAAAGTCTTACTAAATTAAATACAAACACTAGTCACGGACTTTTGATAATATAAGGAATTATATAATACCATTTCACCTTGTTTTTGTGTCGCTATTTAAAAAAAAAAATATATTCAATCAATATAAAAGTTAAAAGTAGATTTAGGTGGAGCTTTCACATTTCATAGTCTATAAACAGTAGTAATAAAGAGAGTTACAAAGATAAGGTAAGTAGTTGGGAAATTTAATTTAAAAAATCTGGAAGTGGGAGAATACGCGTGAAGAAGAAGAAGGTAGAGGGTTTTATATAATGAAGGGTTTTCAGTTTTCTTTTCTTTAATATAAAAAACTGAAAAATATATAAATAGTGAACAAAACGCGTTGTTATAATTGTTGATGTTTGGTTCTTGTCCCCAAATATTGATTGTTAAATTAAAACATGAGTATTAGTGCATTAGCACATGTCACCAACGAGAGAAAGACGCCCGTTAGAATATGACCGTTACTCATATGAATATCGGAACCAATAAATCATAAACGTAGAACATTTTGAATCGGACGAAACGAAATAACGAATGCTTAAACAAATGCAGATTTGAAGATGTTACAACAAGAAAAAAAGCACATGCATGTTAAGAAAAAATAAAATTTGGTGAATTTATTAGACGGCCAATACCTTTTAGTTATAAAATATATTTATACTTTTGTTTTGTGTACCGCTCCTACCACATTGATTGTTTGGGTAAAAATAAGCGATTCGTTGACAAGCCTACGGAAAACATGGAGGATCGAATAGCCTTGAATAATCTTTATTATAAATCGAGGGTTTGCAATAACAGAGAGCAAGTACAAGTTAATGCTAAGGTCTATTAAGCTATAGCTGCAGAAGGTTTTATGTTCTTGCCTTAATTTTCGGATCTTCCTCCTAGGGTTTCTCTTTGCTCTATTTATAAAGAGGTTTCCTAGTCCGCATGGGTTTAGGAACCGACTTTATTTGATACATATCTCTAAAGATTTAGGAATATCTCATTTTATCTCTTAAAAATAAGTCAATAATAGCTTACGCGTTTTCCGCGACAGCTCAGCCTATGCGTTTTATGCGGTCGCTTAGCTTATGCGCTTCCTGCAGTCGCTCAGCTTATGCGCTTCCTGCGGTCGCTCAGCTTATGCGCTTCCTGCGATCGCTCAGCTTATGCGTTTCCTGCTGTCGCTTAGCTTATGCGTTTCCTGCGGTCGCTCAGCTTATGCGCTTCCTGCGGTCGCTCAGCTTATGCGCTTCCTGCGGTCGCTCAGCTTATGCGCTTCCTGCGGTCGCTCAGCTTATGCGCTTCCTGCGGTCGCTCAGCTTATGCGCTTCCTGCGGTCGCTCAGCTTATGCGCTTCCTGCGGTCGCTCAGCTTATGCGCTTCCTGCGGTCGCTCAGCTTATGCGCTTCCTGCGGTCGCTCAGCTTATGCGCTTCCTGCGGTCGCTCAGCTTATGCGCTTCCTGCGGTCGCTCAGCTTATGCGCTTCCTGCGGTCGCTCAGCTTATGCGCTTCCTGCGGTCGCTCAGCTTATGCGCTTCCTGCGGTCGCTCAGCTTATGCGCTTCCTGCGGTCGCTCAGCTTATGCGCTTCCTGCGGTCGCTCAGCTTATGCGTTTTCTGCGGTGGCTCTGAACTTATGTTGGGCTAGCCCTAAGAGAATAAATTATTCCTAACAACTTGCCCCCCACTCTTCAGTTTCGTTATTCGATATTGGAGAGTATTATCAAATTACCGTTTAGTTAGTAAGGAAGAGCATGCCTCCCATTCGTCATGAGAGTGCCTCTTTGCAAAATCAACTGACATGCGTTGCGAGTGGAGATGTGCCTCTTTTGGTTGCTTGTTAACTTCACGAAATGCTTGTTGAGACTTATTCTCTTCTTTCATAGGTAGGGGCTTTCACTAATGTGAATTGTCTTGTTCCTATTTTCGAAGCTCCCATAGGCACAAACGTCACTCACGAAGAAGTGGTTGCTGGTAGCGCCGCTATTGAGGTCACTGCCATTGAGCTCGATGTCGTCGAGTTGAGTACCGTTAAGCCTACTACTACTTTGTCATGAGCGATTTTCCTCGTTAAACAGTTGGGATCTTCCTTTTCTAGGCTTTGTGTATGTGAACCCCTCCATTTTTTGTGGTCGTTAACTATGTTGGGTAACAATAGTTGTCACTCCTCTTTATTAGAAGGCTTTGCCTTTGATTTCCTGGTTGTGATTGGCACTACTCTAAAAGAGCCCGCTTAAGCATGTAAAATTTTCATGACGTCATGACATTCTGCAATTTTTGCAGCCGCTATGACATGCACACTTCAAATGACATCGTGTGGTGGTATTCTGCAAGATGCAGAAGCGCAGTATAGGGTCGTGAAGATGGTAGACGCAAGGATCAAGGGCTTGCCCCCTCCTACCTTTAAGGCCCTGATACGAATCCATACTGATTCTGAGATTACTGCTGCAGGTTGCGATGCACTGGAGACCACCGATGTTGGGTATGGTTCCAGTGAGCTTGCTATCCCCGAGCAAGCAGCTGGTACATCGTGAGCGGTCCATCTATTGTTATGTCTTGTTTTGTTAATTTTAGCGAATGGTGGATGCCATCTTTTGCGCATACGTGTAGCAGCAACTTATTTTGTCTTTACTGTTGACTCTTTCACGTTCTCCATTGGCGTTCATGACGTTTTCAGTTATCTATGAGCAATTTTTGCCTTCGATTTTCTTCATACGTATTGCCTCTGCTCATTTGTGCAAACGTCTTTGACGTTATTACATGTTCTTCATGAGTCAAATAACAGTATACAGCGTGTGCAGTCGCTTACGCAACTTGCAAAGCATTAATAAAGCCTAAGCATATGTAATATTTGCAGTTGCTATTGCAGGCTTATGCAACGTTTGCAGTCGCCCTCGCAATATGTAAAACCTGATTAAGCCTAAGCATATGCAATATTTGCAGTTGCTATTTCGGGCTATGCAACATTTGCAATCGCTTGCGCAACTTAAAAACCTTAATAAAACCAAAGCGTACGCAATGTTTGCAGTTGCTATTTTGGGCTATGCAATATTTGCAGTCGCTTACGCAACTCGCAAAGCATTAATAAAGCCTAAGCATATGCAATGTTTGCAGTTGCTATTTCAGGTTGTGCAATATTTGCAGCCGCTTACGCAACTTGCAAAATATTAATTGAACCTAAGCATATGCAATGTTTGCAGGTGCTATTTCAGGCTATGCAATGTTTGCAGGTGCTATTTCAGGCTATGCAATGTTTGCAGTCGCTTACGCGACTTGCAAAACACTTAATTAAGCCTAAGTATATGCAATGTTTGCAGTTGCTATTTTGGGCTATGCAATATTTGCAGTCGCTTGCGCAACTTGCAAAATATTAATAAAGTCTAAGCATATGCAATGTTTGGAGTTGCTATTTTGGGCTATGCAAAATTTGCAGTCGCTTACGCAACTTGCAAAATATTAATTAAGCCTAAGCATATGCAATGTTTACAGGTGCTATTTCAGGTTGTGCAATATTTGCAGCCGCTTACGCAACTTGCAAAATATTAATTAAGCCTAAACATATGTGATGTTTGCAGTTGCTATTTCAGGTTATGCAATATTTGCAGTCGCTTACGCAACTTGCAAAGCATTAATAAAGCCTAAGCATATGCAATGTTTGCAGTTGCTATTCTAGGCTGTGCAATATTTGCAGCCGCTTACGCAACTTGCAAAATATTAATTAAGCCTAAGCATATGCAATGTGTGCAGGTGCTATTTCAGGCTATGCAATGTTTGCAGTCGCTTACGCGACTTGCAAAATACTTAATTAAGCGTAAGCATATGCAATATTTGCAGTTGCTATTTTGGGCTATGCAATATTTGCAGCCGCTTGCGCAACTTGCAAAATATTAAAAAAGCCTAAACATATGCAATGTTTGCAGTTGCTATTTTGGGCTATGCAAAATTTGCATTCGGTTACGCAACTTGCAAAATATTAATTAAGCCTAAACATATGCAATGTTTGCAAGTGCTATTTCAGGCTGTGCAATATTTGCAGCCGCTTACGCAACTTGCAAAATATTAATTAAGCCTAAGCATATGCAATGTTTGCAGGTGCTATTTCAGACTATGCAATGTTTGCAGTCGCAACTAGCAAAACTTTAATTAAACCTAAGCATATGCAATGTTTGCAGGTGCTATTTTAGGCTATGATATGTTTGCAGTCGCTTACGCAACTTGCAAAAATTTAATTAAACCTAAGCATATACAATGTTTGCAGTTGCTATTTCAGGCTGTGCAATATTGCAGCCGCTTACGCAACTTGCAAAATATTAATTAAGCCTAAGCATATGTAATGTTTGCAGGTGCTATTTCAGGCTATGCAATGTCATAACGTTGTAGGTATATTGCGTCTCTATGATACAGCATGTCGCTGGTTCTTAGACATTGGCGTTTTCTTATGAATTCAAAGGGTTTTAATTTAAAAATATTGTCTGCAAATACGGTCGGAAATAAGAACATAAACACATTAAAAAGAAAAACACTAGGTCGAACTTGTTCAACCTACAAAGACAAGGTAGGAGATGGTTTCCTTGGCTCTCTTTCATCGCACTCATTGTCAATGCAATTCCTAACTCTGTCAGTTAAGAACTCCCTTAAATGACCTTCTTTCAGCAGCTCATTCACTTCCAAACGCAACGTATTACAATTTTCAGTTATGTGACTATGGTCGTTGTGAAATTCACACCACTTTGAGCTATCACATTTCTCGTATGGCGTTCTCATCTTTTGAGGCCATCTTACTATTCCACCCATCTCTTTTAACACACCAATCAACTCTGCATGAGAGATCGAAAGGTCACTTATGTATGTCAATGTCGACATTGAGCGTTCCTCGCTTGGTCTTCGGTATGGTTTGTCGTCTCTAGTTGTTCTTTCATTCCTTTCCACTCGTGAGTCAGATTGTGGGGAACGTCGATAATGGTAGGCAGAGTCTTCTTCCCACTTGATTTGTGCCCACGCTCTGGAGAGTACATCCTCCATTGTTCTGCATTGATACTTCGTCAGCTCCTTGTATAGGTCACCATCAGGAAGCAAACCTCTTTTAAATGCAGAGATTGCGGTGGACGTAACACAGCCTGGTATAGACACTTTCTCTTTGTTGAAACGCCCTACGTAACTACGTAGTGACTCTCCTTTCTTTTGTGTGACCACGTAAAGGTCATCAGCTGTCTTTTCCAGATTCCTGCTGCTTGCAAATTGCTCAACGAAACGATCTGTCTGTGTTGCAAAAGAATCTATTGAAGCATTGGGTAGGTTTGTGAACCATTGAAGGGCTGATCCTGTGAGGCTTGAGCCGAATCCTTTGCACATAGTAGCTTCGCGATATTCTTTTGCAACTGCTGTTGTGAACATTCGTTGCTTATACTACGCTATATGATTATCAGGATCAGTAATCCCATCATACATCTTCATCATAGGGAAGGTGAACTTCTTTGGCATCTCTATGAATGCGATTGCATCTGTGAATGGAGTATCCGCATAGCAATTAGGAGCACTTTTCGTAATAGAAGGAGGCACTCCAGGAAGACGTGCCAACAAGGCCTCCATCGCTTCAAGACGTTTGGAGAAAACGGTATTCAGGTAGGAGTTTTCTGTTGAACGACCTACTTCTGCATCAAAGGATGTAATCAGGGATGGGGTTACATGTGCGGTTCTGCCTGCACCCGCTCCCGGTGTACCACGTTCGTGTTGCGGCGTTGATCCGCTATCCATAGGTCTTGGAGTACCCTCTAGTGTTCGCATTGGCGTGATTGGTGTACGAAATCTGGCACGAGAGTCATTGTCGGTATTTCCATCACCTGCTGAGGGAACGTCGGTTAGTAAAGACGCGTTGGCTTCTGTCAAAGAAGAGTTTGCTTCTTTTAAGGAAGTGTTCTCTGCTTCGAGCAGAGCTAGCTTCTCTTGATTCTGCTTCAGTTGGGCGGCGAGTGCCTCCAATTGAACAGCAAGATCGATATCATCGTTTNACAATATCGATATCATCGTTTTCTCCTCCGTTAGTCATGTCTCACGTAGTGTTGCTTAGGCCCCTCCTTCTAGCGCCAAGCTGTTTGGGTAAAAATAAGCGATTCGTTGACAAGCCTACGGAAAACGTGGAGGATCGAATAGACTTGAATAATCTTTATTATAAATCGAGGGTTTGCAATAACAGAGAGCAAGTACAAGTTAATGCTAAGGTCTCTTAAGCTATAGCTGCAGAAGGTTCTATGTTCTTGCCTTAATTTTCGGATCTCTTTTTAGGGTTTCTCTTTGCTCTATTTATAAAGAGGTTTCCTAGTCCGCATGAGTTTAGGAACCGACTTTATTTGATACATATCTCTAAAGATTTAGGAATATCTCCTTTTATCTCTTAAAAATAAGTCAATAATAGCTTACGCGTTTTCCGCGACAGCTCAGCCTATGCGTTTTATGCGGTCGCTTAGCTTATGCGCTTCCTGCGGTCGCTCAGCTTATGCGCTTCCTGCGATCGCTCATGCGCTTCCTGCGATCGCTTAGCTTATGCGTTTCCTGCGGTCGTGTAGCTTATGCGTTTCCTGCAGTCGCTCAGCTTATGCGCTTTCTGCGGTCGCTCAGCTTATGCGCTTCCTGCGGTCGCTCAGCTTATGCGCTTCCTGCGGTCGCTCAGCTTATGCGTTTTCTGCGGTGGCTCTGAACTTATGTTGGACTAGCCCCAAGGGAATAAATTATTTCCAACATTGATGAAACGTCCTAAAATCAGTTAGATCAAATGCGTTTATGAAATATTTTATCATACGTAGTTGTGTTATCCTGATTGTGGTAAACACGGTCACAGTTTTATCTTCTTTGATGATGTTCCCATTTGTTTTGTCGGATATCAGTTACATACACAATACACGAAATCCTATCCTAATTGATTTTTGTTTATTTCAAACTACGGGCACTTTTACTTATACAGTGGATCAGGCTTGGGACTATTCCGGGAGGACCTGTCAGGATTCTGATCAATGAAACTCGAAAAAACAATCTGTTTTGATCGTTCATTTTTTTGATTGGAACATTTTAATATCCCAAAAATGGCAATTTATATGTATCCGCTGGTGCCACAACAAAATGATGACAAGTTTTTTTTTTTTTTTTTACATCAATGATGACAAGTCTTATATGGCACGGATTAGTGAAAACAATGAACAAATCAAATTTAAAAATTACAACAAAGAGAGAAGACACAAATTTCCGTAAATTTTGTGTAAGTGGGTATTCGATTAATTTATATTTTTAGTATAAATACTCTGTAGATTCTCACGGGGTGTGTAAACCTGTAATTGGATCCAATGGCACGTGACATGTGTGAGAGTACTCGTGTTATGGTTGTCTTCCAGCTCATCTAAAAGCCACTACTACTCATGATCCTTAATTCTAATTACTACTAGTCGTCTTTATTAATCCTGTTACATACACATCCACAGCTATTTAAATCTTGTGTGAGCATTGAAGAGTAGTGAAAATTGAACTATACTCAATACTTTACAAGTTTATTTCAATCTTTGACATAATTTGTGACAGCATTGATGAATAGTGAGTTTTCTTGTAGGTATTCTAAATGTTCTTTTTGAGATCTCGAGAAAAATTGAAGTTATTTTTCATTGATTTTGAGAAAATCAGATACTTTTATTAGTATTATTTAAAACATTTATAGTGGGTCAGTGACCAACCATGCATGATTAATCGCAACCAACCATATCCTTATAGTTATCAAGGTATTTATCTAACGATTGTAGATCATATTCGTGCAAGATCCAGTCCAGAAAATCAAGCTAAATTAAAATAATGAACTTTTAACCAGATTTTATAAATGAAATTATTACACAAGTAGTTTTGTAAACAGTAGACTCCACACTAGTACCGCCGAAAATTAAGAAAATAAAGTAAAACAAAATTTATCGACATCTTACAATCCTAATTATAAAACTATCACTATTTAATAGTCAATTATCAAAAATATGTTTCGATCACCAATTCCAGTAGGAATTTTATTTTTTTATAACTAAAAAGTAGGCAGTTAATAATGGTTATTTAATTACAAAACTCTTAAACACTATATGAATATCTGAAATTTGTTAATTTGACCAATGTCTTATGTATATTTCTCTTCCTCTTTGTATTCATCATTTTCTCTTTCGAGACTTTGTCCAAACATTATAAGTTTAATAAAATCAGATGTTAAAAGAAAAACAAAAACTGCAAAAAAATAAATGGGCTTAAAGTAGGCCCATATATCCATAACTCACAGAATTTGAGTTTTATTTGACGTCCACATTTTCAGACACAGCTCCTCATAAGTGGGCTCTTTCTGTCTGCTTCGGTCCCTGCAGATTTCGAAATCGTACTTGGTTTTCCAGAAATTTTCTCACATTTTCTCGGCAAAATTCCCGGAAAAAGCACCCGATCAGCAGGTATTTCTACCCCCATTAAAGCTTATTTCTCTACGAATTATTCTCCGTTTCTTTTTTAATATTTCATGTGCTTTCGATTTAAATGGGATTAACTCTCCATCGTTCCTTGGTCAGTGTCACTCTCTTAGGTTTTGATGTTTTGTAACAGGAAGCATTCTCTTTCCATAAATTATCTGTCTTTTCTATCTCTTTAGTCTCTTCGTCTTGCAGCTGAAACTAGTATGTTGTTACTCTTGGTCCTGGATTCGTAAACTATATGTAAACTTGTCCACTTGGAGAAATCGTTTTTTATTTTATTTTTTAAATTGCTTCAAATTTGCGACCGTTGGGAAAATCTTGAAGATTTTATTGTGAAAGGTCACTACTTTGGTCTTTCTTTGATTCATGTTCCTAAAAAGTGTGTTACTTTTTGAAATGGTGTAACGGTAACAGATGGTCAGGAAAGAGGATGTGGATTTCTATTGCGGATTCTCGAGGAAAGAGCTTCAGAGTTTGTGCAAGAAATATAATTTGCCGGCCAATAGATCAAGTTCGGATATGGCTGAATCATTGGCTTCTTATTTCGAGGTATCAGAGTTGGCTCTTTTAATGTTTCAGACAAACTAAATATTGCCGAGGAGGAAAGCTTGAAGATAATCTGAAATCATTAATATGCATCTTCATATGCCGTGTTGGTAGATAATTAATATGGTCACATGCTCTGTTGTTTCTCCTAATGATTTTCCTTGTTGGGCACCTAATCATGTCTTGTTGTATCTGACGATTGCAGAAAAATAGTTTGAACTCGGTAGGCTTTGGGGTCGCTGGAAATCGAGATAGATCAGCTACAACTTCTAGAGGACCAGCGAGTAGGACATGGGATGTGAAAGGAGGTTTGGGGAATTTATCTATGTTGCTTTGCGTTTTCTCTTGTCTCAATTTATTAAGCCATTATTGAAGACTGGTTAAATTTTATTGCAGATTCTTATGGTAATGGATTGGATATTACTAGAGAGGGTTGTTTTCAAGGTGCAGTGGCTAGAGAACCAGGCTTTATCCTTGGGGATAGTACACAGTGTCAGGTTCGATTCACCTTTTTAGAAATGTCCATTTGCATGAAACTGAGGTCCGCTTACAATCTCTTGGATGAGTCAGCAGTAGTTTTCACTTGTTGGTTTTCATTGAAAAACTTGATTAAATGCGCAATTTTTCGCCTTTATGGAACATGGTACAAGACTCATATCGTTATATGTAGAATAGTTTCTCTAAGAAATTTATTGATGTAGTTGCATTAATGTTTTTGTTCTTTCTAGTTTCTACGGTTACATCATCATTCCTTAATTCTCTGCCACTTTTGCTGGCCAACAGTTCTAATTTGTCTCTTAAACGTTTCTGTGGAAATGCAGGAGCGAAATGGTGGTTTGATTGATTCTGAATGTGCTCCTCCACCATATATGAGGAAATTGAATGAAAAAAGCCCAACGGATTCTCGGCTAGAAAATAGAATGAAAGAGGTAGACAGTGGTGATAGTCCTAGTTCGTCTTCGTTTGAGTTTCATGTCAGTTTGGAAGAGGGTATTAGCCTCTCAGTTGATCTAAATTTCAATCCGTCAGACTGGATCAATAGCATGAGGGATGAGGTCAATGTATGTGACAGCATGCGTCGCAGAAAGTCCCCACATTCTGATCTTGGCATTAATAATGCTACAGAGTGTAAGAAACAGAAGAGTTCAGGGCAAGACAAGGGTGTGCATGTAAGGAGAGAATCATCTATAAGTCCGGCAATGAAAGACAACACGCAAGTACCTTCTGATCATCATTCCAATGGTGACCGGTCTCTAGCATCACCTGCTGTACTACCATGCAGCAGAATCAAAGAGGGCTCAGACACTTGCAAGGACAAAAATGGGCTTAACTTGTCCATACCTGATTCTTCAGGACCTGGCCAGATTGTATCATCTTGTGTAGAATCGTATAGCAAAAGCTGCTGTGTAAATCCAGTTGACTTGGACTGTGTTAATCCTCCTGGGAAGAAGTTGTCAAGTGACTCTGTTATGGTTGCTGCAGAACAGAATCATCCAGCTGGTGATCTCCTTATTGAAATTCCGGAAAATCCATCCATGGAAAGTTTTCAAAAGGTTGGAAACTCAAGTACTGTTATATGTACAATGGGAGCTGGTTCTGAATTATCATCATCAGAAGCAGAGGCGTATCACTCAAACCCGCCGTGTTCTCCTCGCAAGACCAGTAGATCCTCAAATGTCTCTTCATCAGAGCTCATCATCGATAGAGAGTCCACTAGCTATTCTGAATCATTCAAGTTCCGGTACAATGGAGGCAAGAGCTGTCTGCCACCAAATACTGAAGAGCAGGTGAAACATCTCCTTTCAAATCTATTTGCTACAAACAATGAACACCGTAGTTGCCTTATCCTATGCGTTGTTTCTTCTTCACAGGAAAAGAGCGAGGTTTTAAGTGAGCAGGCAAGGTCAGAGTGACTTGTTTGAATGGTGAAGCATCCACTATGTTGTATAATATTGTTCAAGTGATAGGAGAATGGTTATTATACCTGATGTAGAGATATTCAAGAAATGGCCTTTCCTCTGACCAAGAGGTTTCTACTGCTGCTTTTTTTGAGGTATGATTTTGTGCTCTCTGTATGTCATACGAATGATGCAACAAAAAAATCATGATATGAAGTATTTCTTTTTCGTTGTTGGCCATCACTTAGGCCATCGAGTACATGGAGATTCCTTCGAGAGCATTGGGTCGATTATGACTGAAAGTTTTTGCAATGATCTAGGGAGATTTCAGTTTTAGGTCAGTATGCAATTCTTTTTGGTTTCGTCCTTTTGGATTTTCGAGGTTCAAAACGCAATTCTATGTTGTTATACACATCATTCACAGACCAGTGTTGGAGATTAGCTTACAAACTAATGTTGCATACACCATGTTGTTGAATAGAAGCTAAGTTCTGCCTGTAAGGGAATGAAACATGTTGGAGTAACATCCATGGAAACATATGAAGATTATATCGTGTATTACCCAAAGTTCCAAAGAGCAAAACGTCTGTTTACACAACAGATGAAGATTATCATCTTTGTTTATACTTCATAATGTTCTCAGAAACTTGGGTTGGATGGTGAAAAGTTAGTTAAGGTTATTTGCTCGTAGAAAATTTTCAGGTGGAGGAAGGAGATTCCTTTTCAAGTAGTCTCTGAGGCTTTGTGTATTTTTTATATGACCTGTTTCGTTAGCATGTGAGTAGCACGTGACTGGCAAATTATCATCCGTTGGATCTGAACCAAATAGTTAGTTAGTTGAGTTTATGATCTTAGAATCAGTAAAGTTATCACGTCAACTTCAAAATTCAACTTTCAAAAGGAAGAACATATGAATGGAGCAAAGAGAGAGAGAGAGAGAGAGAGAAAGAGTCTTCTTGTGTGTGTTTGAAATATCCAGTCCGAAGAGGACAAAACATTTCTTTTGGAGGGGCACGAAGAGATGAGGAGGAAGAAGACAAAAGAGGATGTTTGTGTCTCGCGTCTCGAGAGACAGAGTTGAACAAAAATATGTGCATGAAACCTCACAAATTCATTACTATTGTATATAATATAACTTCAGAGATTTCAACTATGTTTTGGTTTGCTCGAAACCAAACACCAACGGCAACGGCGCAGCACAAAAGTAAACCCATTTAAAAACTATTTAAAAGATGTTATTTTCTCGTTTTGTAAACAAGAAAGTTTTAGAAGGAATAGTTAATGTCGTCTCATTGATTCGTGTGTTAACTCCAATGTGCATATAGATGGAAACTTGATATAAGCTTTTGGGGTTGATTGCACAAATTTGGGAAGAATTGGGGAAAATTAGAATAAAAAAGAAAAACGAGAAAGCAGAAGAGAAAATTTGGTAACATTAACTCACTTATTAAATAGCTTCACCTACATTTGCCATTACTGAGTAGCAGCAGTTTTGGTCGCATTTATTGCCCTCTCAGTACTACAGGACACTCTGATAAGCTCCATGACTCTCTCTCTCTTCCTAACTGGGTCTCTCAAGACTTTCATGAGCAAATGCTGAATGTTTAACTCTAGCTCCTACTTTCATCACCCAATTTCTCTCTCTATACTTCTTTAGTAGGCAAAAAACAAAAAAACCCAGTTCAAGAATTACTTGGAGGGTGCTTCTTTCTTAGGTTGGAAATTTCGGAGAAGCTTATCTTCAAAGGGTCTTTTAAGGATGCTATGATGTTATTACCCTGCGCTCTGAGATCTGAAAGGGGTAAGTGTTTTTGTTTTCGTTGCAGAAGAATGGAGAGACAAGAGGCCCTTCTTTGACATGGTTGTCTGAATTTCTACTTCAAGATTGTTTCCTGAATTTTCGGAGACTTGTCTTCTCATGGGTCCTTTGGTTCTTCGACACTAATTCAGCTCTCATTGCCTGAAATTTCAATTTCTTTAGATGTTGCATGCCCTTGATTGCTGTAAAAACAAAAGCCTCAGTTATGTGGAGGAACTTCTTGTGACTTTTTGCTATTTACCCAATCTATGGAATGTCTCAGAAAGTGAAGAGAGTAACTAAGAAGCGTGTGGGTTGACTTTGAAAAGAAGTATTTGGTTTGTGTGTAGGATGAGAATGCTTGAAGGGAGAGCAAGGGAATGGAATCTCCTTGCAAAGCTTCTGCTTTTCACTAATATATTGCAGCTTGCTTCAGCTCTTGGCTCAATGTCTTCAATTGCAATTTCCTATGGAGAGGGTGGTTCTGTGTTCTGTGGTCTGAAATCTGATGGGTCTCATCTCGTGGGCTGCTATGGATCGAACGCAGCGATCCTCTATGGAACTCCTGCTCATTTCCAGTTCATTGGTTTAACGGGTGGAGATGGGTTTATGTGTGGGCTTCTGATGCAATCTCATCAGCCTTATTGTTGGGGAAATAGTGGATTTATTCAAATGGGAGTTCCTCAACCAATGATCAAAGGAGCCGAGTACTTAGAAGTTAGTGCTGGTGATTACCATCTCTGCGGTTTGAGGAAACCGTTGATGGGAAGACGAAAGAGCAACAACGCTTCTTCTTCTTCTCTTGTCGATTGTTGGGGATACAATATGACCAGAAGCTTTGTCTTTGAGAAGCAGATACATTCACTCTCGGCTGGCTCAGAGTTCAACTGTGGGTTGTCCTCTAAGGACAAGTCTGTTCTCTGTTGGGGCGACGAGAATAGCAGTCAAGTAATCAGTTTAATCCCAAAGGAAACAAAGTTTCAGAAAATTGCAGCTGGTGGATACCATGTCTGTGGCATTCTTGACGGGTTGGATTCCCGAGTGCTCTGCTGGGGAAAGAGCTTAGAGTTTGAAGAGGAGATCTCGGGGACCTCTACGGCAGAAAAGATTCTTGATTTACCACCGAAAGAGGCACTCTTAACAGTGGTCGGTGGGAAGTTTTATGCTTGTGGAATCAAACGCTACGATCACAGTGCGGTTTGTTGGGGCTTTTTCGTGAATCGGAGTACACCTGTTCCTACGGGTACCAACTTTTATGATCTTGCAGCAGGGAATTACTTCACTTGTGGAGTTCTCTCAGGGAACTCTATGTCGACGGTTTGTTGGGGACTTGGTTTTCCTGCTTCTATCCCTTTAGCCGTCTCACCGGGACTCTGTAGAGACACTCCTTGCCCGCCAGGAAGTCATATACTTGGTAACCAAGACAACCCGCCTTGCAAATCTCCTGGCTCTCACATTTGCTTGCCCTGTAGTACCAATTGCCCTCCTGAGATGTATCAGAGAAGCGAGTGCACAGAGATATCTGATCAGGTTTGTGTTTATAGCTGCTCGAGTTGCTTCTCTCCTGACTGCTCCTCAAACTGTTCTTCTTCGTTGACTGGTGATGGCAAGGTAAGAGGAAAGTTTTGGTCACTGCAGCTACCTATTGCAACTGCAGAGATTGTCTTTGCTCTGCTGCTGATAGCAGTTGTCTCGATAGCAGCGGTTTTATACATTCGGTACAGATTGAGGCATTGTAAGTGCTCAGGAAACGATGCAAGGTCTTCTAAAGATTCAGCTTTTATGAAAGATAATGGCAAAATCCGTCCGGATCTTGATGAGCTGCAAAAGCGGAGGAGGGCTCGAGTGTTCACTTATGAGGAACTCGAAAAAGCCGCCGAAGGATTCAAAGAAGAATCAATAGTGGGGAAAGGGAGTTTCTCATGTGTGTACAAAGGGGTACTGAGAGATGGAACCACTGTTGCTGTGAAGAAGGCGATAATGTCATCAGACAAACAGAAGAACTCAAACGAGTTCCGCACGGAGCTTGATCTGTTATCAAGACTCAACCATGCTCATTTGCTTAGCCTTCTTGGTTACTGCGAAGAAGGAGGAGAAAGGCTTCTGGTTTATGAGTTTATGGCACACGGCTCGCTACACAACCATCTTCATGGAAAGAACAAGGCCTTGAAAGAGCAACTAGATTGGGTTAAAAGAGTAACGATTGCTGTCCAAGCTGCCAGAGGAATCGAATACTTGCACGGTTACGCTTGCCCTCCCGTCATTCACCGCGATATCAAATCATCTAACATTCTTATAGACGAAGAACACAATGCTAGAGTGGCTGATTTCGGTCTCTCCCTGCTCGGTCCTGTCGATAGTGGCTCTCCTTTAGCAGAGCTACCAGCAGGCACTCTCGGTTACCTTGATCCTGAGTACTATCGACTACACTATCTCACAACAAAATCCGATGTCTACAGCTTTGGAGTCCTGCTTCTCGAGATCCTAAGCGGGAGAAAAGCCATCGACATGCAGTACGAAGAAGGGAACATTGTAGAATGGGCGGTTCCTTTGATCAAAGCAGGAGATATAACCGCAATCTTGGACCCGGTCTTGAAACAACCATCTGAAATTGAAGCTCTGAAAAGAATAGTGAGCGTGGCGTGCAAATGCGTGAGGATGAGAGGGAGAGATAGACCATCAATGGATAAAGTGACAACATCATTGGAACGAGCGCTGGCGCAGCTAATGGGGAACCCGAGCAGCGAGCAGCCAATATTACCAACGGAGGTAGTCCTTGGGAGTAGCAGAATGCACAAGAAGTCATGGAGGATCGGTTCAAAAAGGTCAGGTTCAGAGAACACGGAATTTAGAGGCGGGTCGTGGATAACTTTCCCGAGCGTGACATCATCGCAGAGGAGGAAATCATCGGCGTCTGAAGGAGATGTAGTGGAGGAGGAGGAGGAAGGGAGAAAACAACAAGAGGCGTTGAGGAGTCTTGAAGAGGAGATAGGGCCAGCTTCGCCGGGACAGAGCATGTTCTTGCATCATAATTTCTGAAAACAAGTGTTTTATCAAGCTTTTAGCAACAATGACACATATATATAAAACTATTTACTCTGATGTATAATGTGTTTGCAAGGCAGAAATGTAACAGAGAGACAGAGGGAATGTTTGAAGGCTTTTTTACTAATTTATTACTAAGTTCTTTTGTATAAGCGATCTTCACTGAAGACGTTCCCAATTGTCAAAAGCACACCTAAGTCTCTGACATTTTCTGCAGTGAACGAATAAATAAGTAATTTTAAAAGGAGAGAGGAAAAGTAAAAAAAAATGCCCACACGCAGGATCGAACTACGGACCTTCAGTTTACAAGACTGACGCTCTACCACTGAGCTATACGGGCTTCTGTTTCTCAAATTTCGATAAAAAGTCATATAATAGTTAACCTTCTTTTTTCAAAAAAGAAATCAACGTGTTGCAATATTGTTACCATTCTACTACCGAATTGACGAGGTTGGACTCGTGTACGCAAATGAATATAACCAACCGACAATAATATATATGCACGTGAGATGATTGTGAATTATCAAAACTGTGAATTCGAGTGGCAAATAACATTTTCAAAGTTGCTCTTTCTTTACTGTCTTTAGCTCCAAACAGAGGGGTTTCTAAATTGAACAGACATTGCATCCAGCAGAAATCTGACAAGCTCTTCTCTTTTTACCACTTTCTCCCTCTTCAGTTCAAGGTGCCGAACCTGCAAAACCCAAATTTCCGGGTCATTTTCTTCTTCGATAAATAGCAGATTTCTGACTTGAGACTTAACCACAGGTCGTACGTTTACCTTTACAAACTCTATTTGATTTTGAGTTACACCTGAATCTGTGATGATCACTAGACATTTGATTTCATGTTCGTTTGCATATTCATACTGCTCTGTAAGACTTGGATCAGGTGTTGGAACAAACTCAGCCTGGCACATATAGACAGAAGCGTTATTAGATGTAACGTAAATGCTATATCCAAACAACACATATAATCAAAAGGAAAATATTCAAGCTTTTTAACCTTTACACTTTTTTCCCATAGTTCTGCAACTAGTTCCATGCGCTGGACCAGTAAACCCCCACCTCCTCTTGAACAAACAAGTACACTGGTGTTGACTTCATTTCTGCAGCTCAATACAGATTATGGAGGAGTCAGGTGTTCCCATTTTAGATCATGAAAAGGATGCAGAAGGTAACTACGCACCTAATAGGCCTTAGATCCACAGGAAGATGCTGAAATATTGTCTCCAGGGCAAGACTGACGCCAACAGCACCAGGGAGATTCGTTTTCTGAATGCAGTATAACAGAAGACAAATCAATATCCTGTTTTTTACCATTTCATGTTCAGAACTGTATTTTAAGAGGTTAAAGATCCATTTCTCCTCTCGGTTTTCAGTTCATGTAATTTCATAAACTGACACCATGATTTAAAAAAAGAAACATTTTCAGTGAATATATTTTTTATTTCCGTGAGGGAAGCATGGAGCTAGAATTTGACCTCCACCGTTCTTGACAATGGGAAACAAATTCTCTCATTTTGGCTCTACTATATCAAATTGTTGATAGTCTAAGAGGTACATCAGCCACTGGAGGCGACTAGTGACTTATGATGTTTTCCTTAGAGGATCAACATCAAAATCAAGGTCATCTTCTTGGTGAGCCAAACGTCTAGGTCTTTTTGTTCAAAAGCCTTCAATACCTTCTTTGCATTAGTAATCATAATCAAAATATCTGGAAAGAACTTACATATTCACGATCGCAAACTTGGTGAACCAAATAATCATAGCGACCACCAACAGCAAGCAAAACGCCATCGTTAGATGTCCCAGAGCTATTTTCTTTGGTTAAGAAAACCTGGTCCAAACATTTTATTAATTCGAGAGTTGGCAGCAAGTATACATACAGTCACCATACAATTTCATATTGTAATAGAAGAATAATAAACTGTAATACAAAACGTCTTCACCAACTCTGTTACTGTTAAGCTGGGTTTTTTCCACTCGAGAGCTAGTTATAGGAGAATAAATTTCATTTTTTTTTTTTAGTTCCTCTTTTCATAATGAAACGCAATTCTCCGTTAGACTCTAACCACAATCAAGCTAAATCAACTAGGCAACTATTATGAAACCAACTCTTCCCCTGATACCTGAGTAGGAATATCAATCATTGTAAACAATATAATAGGCTTAAAATCATTCAAATGCCTATCAAAGACCCAAAGAAGTTCACTTTCAGTCGTACCTGAAAAAACAAATTCCGGTGATAACTTTCAGTAGGTGGCATCAGTGCATCAATATAAACATGCTCGTCTATTCTCCAAACTCTCAAGTAGGCTAAGAGGTTTGACAACTCATCGAGTGCCTTACGTGTAGGTCTATCTGCAGCAAATTGAAACCAATAGTAATCTGGTTTACGATTTTAAGGGGTGGAAAGGTGTAGATCGTACCAGCACGCAGAGCCCCTCTTAAACGAGGAAGTGCTTGATCTGCAGCTCCACAAAACCTTGAAGCAACAGTCTGCAGCCTATTGACAACAGCTTCAGGTAACTTCAACTCCTGGTAAGCAGGAGATTTCGAGTAAGACATAGAAAACTATAATATTGATATGTTACTATGATTATCAACCATGTAAAGGTTACTGTGTAGCCTCAAACCTGCAGAAGTTGACGCCTTATGAAAACCCATTTTAGCTTCCGCTGAGATGACTGAGGACGCAAGGATCCCATCATGGAAAGAAGCTTCAATTGGAAAACAGGAAAAAGAAATGGTCAAGATACTGATTAAAAACATTGATACAATGACCCATACCCTTGAACTAATAATAACCACACCTCTGCAACCTTTCGCCTATGCTCTGCCTTAATTCCCGCCCAGGACCAAATCGCATCCAGCAAATCTCCATGATTCAAATGAATGTCACAAGATCCGCGATGAAAGATGTGGGTCGTGATGTCCACTATCACCTGCAAAGTTGGTGGATTAAAACAGTTACAGGAGATGCAAGCTTTCTATAGGAAAATGCATAAGGCAGGAGGCCCATTTGAGTAAAGATGATGACAGAGACTAGGCAACAAAAGCGAAACTGGGAATATAACCAAATAACTGTTCATTTCCACGTTAGTTTACAGAAACACCATCACAACACTCGCTAAAGTTCCTCCAAAAGTTGGCAGTGTGACTTATAAAACCATGTAATGATCATTAACTCAATATAATAAAAAGATTTGCTTTATTTATGAGGTGAATTAAATGATAAGAAAATAAGAAAAGGCAGAGCGTCTTTGTGTATGGCACCTTGAGAACTTCTGCTTCTGATAGGGATGTTGTACCTCCAACAATGTCAAAATCCGCCTATTGACAATCAAACATCAAAACATTTATAAGCATATGTTCTTTTTCACAGAGAAACTAAAAGGTAAAATATGTTTTTTGGTTTAACAAAAAAACTAAAAGGTAAAATGGACAGCCAGCATTATCTTACATTATACTGGCCTGGACTTATATTAGCAGAGGGTCCGAGCACAATACCTGAAGACACGGATTTGGTGGAGAGTGGCCAATTGCTCTCCTGTAAACATGAGATATTTCATATCGCTTGAATGAGGATTTCTGCATTGTAAGATTGAAGTGTACTAAATTAGATAAATAAAGCACAAAAGAAAAACCAATAATTTCATCTCAAGGGACGCTATGACTTGCTCATAATTACAATAAAACTTTCTTTGAATGAGTTAAAAATAAGCTGTAAGTGTAATTAGCAAAACATAGTCTCTTGAAAATTTAAGCATTCTTGATTCAAACATCTTTGATTTTTGTGAGTTAAAGAATTTCCCCTGTCATAGTATCAGCTGCTTCAAGATTGAACCTAACCATCAACCGACTTTACGCTAACTAGAGAAGATCTCAAATAGAAAGTAGTAGCAATTACAATTGGGGATAATGTCAAATTGCTATCTCACTAAACGTTTTCGCCATTTTTTCATCGCCAAGTTTACACTTTATATAATTGTCCCATGTTCATAAAAAGCTGGGCAGTGGGCACTAAATCTAATAGAAAGAAATACATGAGCACTTCTCTTTTTGACATACAAGAAACAGAAGAACCATATAAAGAACAAAACCAGACCTGATTTACGCCAATCCAATGCACAAAAGGCAGTCGTAGCTCATAGCATAGTTCAAGCATATCTCCTCCATTGGTCAAAAGTTTTACAGTTTTCCTTTAGAGGGAAGATAAAAGTTGATCAAAATCTAGTTTGCATGACAGATAATGGATAGTAATAAGTAAAGACGTATACCTGTTAAACTGGGGACAATCCCCAAGCAAACGCATCGGGATGACCTCTAGATGCTTCGCACAATGCTGCCTAAAGACTTCCTTTGTGATTTCAACAACATAATCACGAAGCTCAGTATCCATCTCTGTGTATTGAACATAACTATCATCTGCACAGACTCTCGATCTACTAGGCTGATGGCTTTTCATCTCTAATACTTCTTCATCAAATATCACATTTACTACTCTATCGTAAACACTTGAATCTTCAGACGTTTGCATTATTCGTAGAATATCTGAAATTTAGAAAAGAAAGGGTTACTTGATGACATCTGAAAGAAGACAAGATAAAACATACAATTTTGAGAGAAGAATTAACATGCCACAAATAAAAGAGAATTTTCACACTACTAACAACAACTCGAACTTGTATACGTTATGAGCGAAAGACCTAGACAAATATAAATCGGAATTAAAAGAAATTGAAAACCACCAGTTTACGAATTGTAACTTCAGCTAAATGGAGACAGAGCAAGACTATGGGTTGTTAGCCTAGGTGAAAAATATCACCAATCAGATGAGAAACCGCAAACGACAATATGATGTTGACACATATAGATGAACTGCAAAGAACTCACTATCCAGTAACTCAGATTCCATTCTGGGAGGAAATGCGTGCTGAAGAAGTTCTGTGGCTGAGGGGCGATCAGATGGACTTGGAGAGATCAACCGACGCAGTAGAGAAGCCTGTTCAGGAAATTCATTTACCCATTTGAGAGGTAGTTCCCCTTTCAGCTTCAGATTAGTTAAAATAACGTGTCTCTCCATAGCGGTTCCAAAAGGATGCCATAGTTCGAAAAACACAACCCCTAAGCTATACATATCAGCCTGCAATTTAAAAATATCATTTAGAAACACAAAGAAAGAAGAAAGAATATGTACAAGCATTTTCTGAATAAAACTAAGCTAGGGTACCAACAGCAACAAACCTTTTCATCAATCTTAGGCCAACCTTGCTCAATTTCAGGTGCTGTGTAAAAGTAAGTACCGGCTTGACCAGTACTATCAACTCCGCTTCCAGCCACATCCATGGAGAAACCCCCATCTTGATCCAACTGTTCCAGCTTCAAGAACTTTGCTGATACGGTAAAAAATGCATGCATTATTGTCTTTGTTTTCCATATGAAAGCCGAATAATCACAGTATAGTGAGATGACTAGGTTGATCTTTTATTTAAAGACTTGAACAATATAGTCCGAAAATTCATACGTCAAAATACCCTCACGACTTTTGGATGATAGAAAGCAAAAGATCCATCATGGCACGGAACCTACCTTCGTTACATTATTAGAGAGCTTTAAACCAAACACGGAGAAGCACATGGACACAGACATACCAAGAAATTAAAGCAAAGAAAAACACTAAGTAGGGAAGCATACCAAGACCAAAATCGCCAATTTTGACATCATTCCGGGCGTCAAAGAAAATATTGTTCGGTGTAAAATCCCGATGAATTATTCCTTGTCCATGGATATGAGCTAAGCCTTCCACAATTTGGCGAATTAAATGCCATGCAAAATCTTTGTCAAAGTGATTATATGATTCAAAAACCTGGCGGAGAGTCCTTGAACATAATATGAACAGAAAAAGTAAGAAGAGGAAAGACAAGAAAGCAACCAAAGCTTAGACAGCAGAAAATAACAACATTATGCAGATCAAGGATAAATGAACTGATCCACAAACTGGTTTCATGGAAATATCAGACATTTTAAAACATTTGACTCTTCATAAGTTTCTTGGACCACTAAAGTATGTGACTGAGTAGACATAGGAGACTAAGGAGCTTAGAAATAACTTATATAACTCACAATGTCAAAAATCAATATAGTTCGAGAAAACCAATGATTTTCTATGTGTTTCAAAAGCCCAGGGTATGGGTGGGGTGAAACCATAAGAATTTAGATTGGGTTTTAAATCATTTACCTGGGACAGTACTCCATTTGAATATATAGATAAGTAGACTCAAGCTTATTGTCCTGCTCAGGAATTTCAGTTGACACCGCACCTGAGTAGCTGAACATTGAACTCCCTGCAGTTTTTGATCCCCAATTTGCGCCAGCATAAGGATCAGCAACTCCTGTTTCGAACCAGGCCTATTTTCATGAAAAATAGAATCGTTAACAAACAGAATATAGGCAAACGAATATCACTAATACAGCAGCAGAAATTCCATGATACAGATGCCGGAACAAAGGACATTGTGGTGAATAATGACTTGACACTTGACAGAAATAATTACCGAATAGGTACACATGGCTGGTATCCAATACGCACATATCTCACTGAATGTAGTCAATCAGTAGAAAGTTCAGAAGAGGGGAAAGGACCTTTACCTGATAGTAACGGACAACATGCTGATGTTGCAAGCGGGAAAGTGTTGCTACTTCTCTGAGTACCTCACAATGAGCAGATGCAGAAACAGTTTTAGCATCGTACTCTAAACTATCAGATGCAAAGAATAATATGCTTACCAGATACAACGTCAATAACAGCCTATACTAGAGTTTTAAAAGCCAAGGCCATAAAGTATGGTTTGCAACAAACACAGTTGCAAGTAAACAAAGTTTGCAGCACAAGAGATATACTCTGATGAAGAACATGTTAATCCACAGATCTCTTCCACTTGCTAAAAGAGTATAGATAATTTCCTAGAAGCCTTTGCTAGATGGCCTAACATAGCTTATATTAACACAGAAAACACTCCAAGATGGCACATAGACCTTAATATTGCTTTATGTAAATATGTTGGTCACTGAAAAGTGAATGCACTCACTATGAATAGTTTTCTCACTTACCGAACTATCCGGTTGTTGACAGGTATCTCTTTGTCCTTCAGTCGAATTTTCTTCACTGCATATTGTCTTCCATCCAGTTTATTTTTGCACAACACAACGTGACCGAAACCACCATGGCCTGCCAACAAAGAGTTTCAGCAGAGAGAAAGAAGGAAAAAAACTTACTATAAACAAAATTGCAAAACAAATAAAAAAGTTGAGAAAGTGAACATAACTTTAGCAAAGACAATTTGGTGCAGAAGTTGCGACATAACTAAATAACTAATGAATAATGTCTCATAAGCCCGTGTGCAAAGACACTACTGAATTTGATCAAGTTCACATCATATCTCTCATATACATATATCCGCATTTGAATCTAGAAAGTGAAAGAAAAGCATAATGGAGAATATACCAAGGAGTTTCAACTCTTCAAAATCATTGAGATATCGCGAGCTTGGGAGTGATGCATTTGGCTCGCCGAAATCAGAAGGCGGCTCCCAAAACTGAGGAACTCTGGTTGAGGCCTAAAAGATAACATCAGTCGGATGCATTATTTGAAACAAATAAATAAATAATAACCATTAAATGTGCCAAGTGATACGCACCATGTTTTGATTGAAAACATCTTCAAAAGTTCTATTGAAGTCTGGAGATGATTTGGAAGCTAAATCTAACACTCCTTCAGACAATATCTGAAGTGGTTTAAGAAAAAAATACTACCATTTAACAGGGTTTTGGGGAAAAAAGGAAGAAGCTTCTCTTAATAGAATGAAACCAATATTGAGAATTCAGATTATGTAAAAGACTTACACCAAGCTGATGCAGTTCATCGGTTATCCGAGGCAATGCATCAGCCAGAGGCCCTTTGGAAGAGCAAGCAACTCGAAGTAAATGGACCTGTTTGAATAAAAACAAGGCACTTAGATCAGAGCTACATTAATATTTAATACATGTAGAAAGAAGAAAAGGAGATTACCATTAATAGATCTTTCTTGCTAATCTGAGTCTGAGGCATTTGATCTTGCGCTAAGGAAACAGAAGACCATGAACCCAACGACTCACTTTCGGAGTGATTATTGTCATCTTCAGTTGTATCATCTTGGAGATTTGATTCCTGCTAAAAGAAACAAGAATATGCAATCAAGAACTAGATTCCACCACCAAATCAGACAAAATGGTTAAGTGGGTGCATACTTGAGAGGAGGTATACTACTCTTATCACTTAATTATGGTTTTGTTGGTCAAGACATCTTCGGTTATCTTGAACTGTAATTATGATGACTATGTAACCAAACGAAAATGTACAGAGCTCCCCATTCACATGAACTCTAAAAAATGCAGCACTTCCCATTAGACTATTTCTAAAGTAGTGTTTCATATGTAAAGGACCACCTGCTGATTTTTTTGTGCGCATTTACATTATTAAAAAGTGAGGGATTAAGATAAAACAGATAGACCCCCTCACCTTCTTCTCATTTTGGATAAATCCAGATTCCACATCTTCAGTAGAGTTACTTGAGTCAAAGGAAGAGATGCTTGTATCATCAACGTTATCCCCTTGAAGAGTATTTAGTTTGGCAATGGGAGAAGGCGAAGCAACTTCTTCTTTAGCGTGGTCTTCAAATCGCTTTAGATTCTTGTCCGGCTTCTCATTTGAAGTGACTAGTGGGTGGGATTGTACTGTAGAAACGATTCCCCTATTTTCATCTGGATTCAGACTCCAATTCCTTGAATCTTCCAAGCCACTAAATAGGTCGATAAAACCATAAACAAAAGGTCCACCAGAACAGGAGTTTGCTTTGTTTGAAAGCATAGCTTCCTCTATGAACTGAGCGTTTCGATGTGTAGTCAAGCATGGTACCTTCAGAAGACAGAATGACAATGTATTTACAGGAAGAACGACCAATGCAAACATATACGAGAAGTAGTAAATTTTCTTCTGACCAGCAGCAAATCAGACAAAAGATAATGTTGATAAATTGAATAAATTACCATGGCATAAACAGTAATTTGGGTGAATATACTTACAGATTCTTCATCATGAATGTCCGGAATTATTTCTGATAAAAACTCTTGAGCAGCCTCCACCAAGTTGAATATCATAACCCGACCTTCAC
This sequence comes from Kernera saxatilis, assembly GCA_900406395.1. Classification (NCBI taxonomy): domain Eukaryota; kingdom Viridiplantae; phylum Streptophyta; class Magnoliopsida; order Brassicales; family Brassicaceae; genus Kernera; species Kernera saxatilis. Next base: position 45,871 of record OVAY01000153.1, read on the forward strand.
GAGCATTGAAATTTGCCTGCATAGAATATAAGTTTTTGAGTACCTTGTGTCAGCACAAATCACTTCATACCATAGAGTATATCAGTATGTAGTCGATAAAATTCAATAAAATTCAAAGTGCTATGTCTAGTAAGAAAGAAAAAGGGACCAACAACGTTTAATTACTGAAAGCGAAGGAATGCACCCATCCCCTACCTGGTCCTGGAGAAGAGATAAAAGCTTCTCAGCATCAGCCGTTGTCAACCCTTGTTCTGGAGTAATCTGCAGCTTCGGGCACTTGTAAGGATATCCTGGTAAGCATCTAGAAGAAAAATTAGTTAGAAAGGGGTAATGGAAAGATCAACATGTTAACTATGTCATAGATTCAGAAAGAAGATCCTCACCTAACTAAAAGCATAGCAGAAATATCGGCGTCCTCATATCCCATATCTTTCGAGTAAGGCCTGCTCAAATTACAAGGAGCTCGGTGAATCAGATGCATTTCATGCATAAACTAGAAACATCACGGCAGGTAAACTTGAATGCAAACACGTCGATCAGAAGGAAACCTGAGTTTAATAACTATTTGAGGAGGCGAACGCGAACCTGAGACAATTTTGCAGTCCTCTTGAAATATCGCAGAGCTGAAAAACATGAAAACAAAAACAGATCCCTCTAATTATTAAAGCTCTAACAAAGGCTCACTCTTGTCCATTTCTACAAGAGAAAGAAATGACCAGCTCTAGTTAATACAGGTGTTAAGTAAAACTAGTCATCTTTTACAACATTTACAAAGAATTCTTATTGTTTTCCCCTGAAACACCTGAATAAACAAATCCCATGGTTCAAGACTTCGGAAAATAGGTTTCATTTGTTCAGCACTTAAATTTTGTCTAGCTTATTATTTATTAATAATGAGAGATAGATTTGGGAGTAAAACGTTGCCTAATTCTCCAAAAACCCTAATTCTCATATTGCCTGGATAACTAATTTCACACAAACCAAAGAGATAAAAGAGTTCCGACTTACAGAGCAGTGATCTCCTCGGAGAGAAGTTCGTTCTCTTCATCATCGTTAGATCCATGGTCCTTAAGCTGACCCCTTCTTCCGTTATTACCACCTCGTTTCTTCTTTTTCTTCGAACTGCGACCCATTCCTTCAGACCAAATCAGTCTCGCTCTTTCAATCAAAAACCTTCTCCTCCGAGGATCCTCGAATCACCACTACCAAAACCGAACTCCGTGAAACCTCTTCTTCGTCTCTCACAATTCCCGCCAAAGAATCTCGATCTAAGAATTTCAAAAACACCGATTACTTTTCTCCACGTATTCCGCCGGAGAGAAAATACGGAAAAGTGCTCTCTATGGATCGTTTATATAAAAGTATTCAATAACCAAAAATCATCGACTGCTCTTCAAAGATGGCGCCATCACACAAAGTAATAATAAGTATACATACATTCTGTGATTCTGATCCCAGTCCAGCAAAGACCGTCGAAATGACGTCGCATTTGTATCAATAGGTTAATGGGCCTAATACCTAATATTAAGTTACAAGTCCATTAAAGGTCCATTATGACTATGGCTATTTGTATGTTTTTTTTTTTTTTGGCTAAAAGCTATCTGTGTGGTTACAAAATACAAAACTGTGACGTGTAAAATAGATTTCTTGAGCATCACATGATACTTTGGTCCAATTTATAAAAAAAACAATATATAATATATATATATATATATATATTTAAAAACCTTACATTAACGAGATCATAAGACTTTCATTCAGTAGCGAAAACGTGAGAAATGAGACATAAAACAACATAGTAGTATACATTAATATTAAAATAGTGAAAAAAAGAAAAAGATTTCTTAGGAATTTATTTGTTTTCCAAATAAAAATGGAAATGAAAGCATAGAAAAAGAGAATCAAACCTGACCCTTAAGTGACCAATCAGAATCGACCCCGCCTGGTCTCTCCTGATTTTCCACACCTTATCTCTCTCTCTCTCTTCTTCTTTAAACTCTCTAACTTCACTCTCTATCTTCCTGACGTGACTTCTCTCTCTATCTCATCCTCCATCAATGGCGACCACAAACTCTCTCCACCACCACCACCACTCCTCTTCTTACCAACACCACCGCCCCAATCTCCACTGCCAATCTCACTTCGGACCCACTTCTCTTTCCCTCAAACAACCCACTTCCGCCGCCACATTCTCTCTAATCTGCTCTTCTTCTTCCTCCTCCTCCTCCGCTGTCTCCGCCGTTACCACCACAAACGCCTCCGCCTCAACCGCCGTAACCGCCGAAACTGCGACAAAATTCGATGTCCTAGCGACTCATTTGATCAATCAAGATTTCAGGAAAGCCGACGAGGAGACTCGGAGATTACTCATTCAAATAGCCGGAGAAGCTGCCGTGAAACGAGGCTACGTTTTCTTCTCCGAAGTGAAATCAATTTCAACCGAAGATCTCCAGGCCATTGACAACCTATGGACTAAACACAGCGATGGGAGATTCGGATACAGCGTGCAACGCAAAATCTGGTTAAAAGTCAAGAAAGATTTCACCAGATTCTTCATTAAAGTTGAATGGATGAAGCTTCTTGATACAGAGGTTGTTCAATACAATTACAGAGCCTTCCCTGACGAATTCAAGTGGGAGCTAAACGATGAAACGCCTCTAGGACACTTACCGCTCACAAACGCGTTGAGAGGAACGCAGCTTCTCAAATGCGTTTTAAGTCATCCCGCGTTTGCCATAACTGGTGATGACAATGAAGACGCTGAAGAAACAGGGCAAAACAGAGGTGTGGCTAGAGAACAGACAGGAGACAAGAGAGTCTTTAAAACAGATTACAGCTTCTGATGTCTTTTTAAAATTTTTTTTCTTTCTGATAAATTGAAAGTATAAACGATCCCTGTAATCAATCATCAATTAAATTGGGTCTTCTTTCCCTTCAGTCACCGTTTCATTGGGATTATGAATGTATGAACACAGTCAAATCATTAGTTAACGAATAAAAACAAAAGTATTTTTTGGTTGATGAATGTGAAATTCATAAGTTCCGTAAATCTTAAGATCATGAAACTAATGTATTCATTCTCGTATTCATTCTCAGAGACGGATCAAATCGGAAACAACTTCAACCTCCGGCTGTCCATAAAGTAAAGGTCATCTTTTGTTTGTGTCCTCTTTGCTGATTTGATGAATGAATACAAAGTTATGATTTTGGCTCTGTTCAAGAAAGCTGCACCTCAATGTGTGACAAAGATCTAAATGAATACGTTGCTGCGTCTGTAGCCTTGTGATTATTATCAATGTAGGCCACACACGTTGTTAGAGTTGATGTGGACGCATGATTTCTGTCATTTTGTGATATTAAATGAATAAACGTTTAGTTAATATGCATATGTAAATACCTTGAATCGTGCATGCATACATCAAAAATATGTTTTCTTCTACCATGGGAACATGCCATGAACAACAACGAAGATCAGAGTTTTAAGTAGCATTGTAAAACTGCTGAGAGAGGCGGAAATTTCTTGAAATAACGGATGCTTGCGAGTTCTTCGGACTATTTGAGCACATGGGAATGGAAAAAGAGGGATCTCTTAAGTCACTTCCCTTAAAGAAACTATACAATCTTGCTGTTCCACTAACATCTGCTTAGACGTATATGCATTTGTAAAAAGGGAGAATTATGGCATAAGGCTCAATACCAACTAGTTTCTAGGCACATGGGCAGAGTCGTCGGGTGTACTGGTGTGAACCGTCACAAGAAAGCATTGATTGTGTCCGGGTATACAAGCACGCGCCCGGATACTGAAAATCAAGAAAATAAACACACATACAGAATCACTCAGACTATGATCAAGATTCAAAAGTTGAGCCAGGAGAAGCCATCCCTGAACCCTAAACAAATGAAATTTTTCACTGAGGATTACTAAACTGCGCATAAGAGAAGATTTAAGATGGAATACCAAATCTCTGGGTGCATCCTCGACAACTTCAGCAGGTTGGTCAGCTCCGGCACTTGCTAAGCACGAGCCTTTNGCCGGCATTTGCTAAGCACGAGCCTTTGCAGGTCATGTATCTTTGCATACTGAACAAACAAAGAAGAAGAAAACAAACCTTGTGAACTCCAAATTGCGAGTTTTTAATCTATCTAAAATCCCTGAAATATGATTTGATCGTTGGCTAAAAAAATGACCCTGGTAAAAACGTTTCTTAAGAAGGAACTTACACGTCACACTGGTTTAGAAGTGAGAGTTTATTCATCACACACAATTGTCCACGTGACTTGCAAACTGCATCACATGAATCTCCTTGCCTGTGAAACCAATCCAATAAAAAGTCTAAGAATATGGTCTCCATAAAAGCGTATAAAATTCAAACCAGTCAAGCAGTAAAGTAAAGGGTGTTTTACCTTCCGACAATAACGTCAATGCCAAGAAGTCTTGTTTCGACTTGTGTAAGGTTAGCCCCTGTTTCAGTTCATTTATGCATGTGATAGGGTATTTCGACATTTAAACGATATTTGAAAGAAAAAGGTAGGCTATAGAGGCTTACCTGAAGCATTTGATGTCAGAGAAAAACAATGGTGAAATTTGCTGTGGTAAGCATTTTCATGAACCTGGAAGTTTCAGGGGAAGAAAATTACGTCTCGCTGATAATCCAGGTTCATTACATTTCAAAAGCATTCCATCATTTTCAGATAAAACTTCACTTCCAAACTAAATTGCTCCACTTCATGACATAACCTCAAGAAACTTGCCAAGAAAATAACAAAAAAAACTTTTTAACAGAAACAAAAACAGTCAATCGCTTACCACACTCTCGGAATTATGGCGGCACCTCCCGGCACAAAAATCAAATACAGTCCTGTAAGTCCCTGCTAAAGACGAAAATTTGGTCATCTTGCAAATGCAAATACATGTATGCGGCTTAAGAATAAAAGATGCTGTAAAAAGACAAGTTACCTGCTGTAGCCGGCTTTGCCACTTTTACCTTAACCACCTTCTCAAGAAGCGTCTGCAGAAAATAGATACTCATGAGCAAACAAAAGATGAAGCGAGAACAGAGAATAATCTGAAAAAAGAAAAACAAAACAAAACCAAAGGTTCCATAGAGTACCCGGGTCGGATTTAGGCAGCAAGACACGCAAAATTCATAGGAGCTGCAGCATTGTGAAAGGAGGTTGCATCCACTTCAAGCCAAACCACAAAACAAGAGGTCTAATTAAGAAAAAAATAGTCTATAAAACCGATGATTCCTCGATTAAAGGCCATGATCATCTTAAAATGACTCACTGACAAGAGAATCTTTCTCCTTTCCATGGACAACAACGGGTTCGAGAATCCAATGACAGTGCATCACACACATTGCCTGCCACAAAAACAACAATTCATGCTAAAAAACCAGTCTTTCTCGCTAAATCTCTCGTCGAAAGAGCTAAGCTGTAAAAGTGAATCAAGAGTGAATTGGAGGGGGCAAATGGCTGACCTTCATCATCGGAGATCAAATACCTTCCTTGGACAGTTGTTTTGCAACTCCGCTCTTCTAAAAACCCGATATCCTTCCTGCAAAGTTCAGTCGAGATCTAAAAGAATGAATCAAGCGAGACAAAACAGGGGTACGCAATTCATAGAAACAAGGATGTTACCCAAAATTCATCTAATCACCTGATTGCAGAAATTCTCAACGGAAGTAAGAAACCCACGAGTTGTAGAAGACCGAGGAACAGAATAAACCCAGATGTGGACATTTTGTCGGAGAAAAGACGAATCTTTCGACCAATTTAAGCTCCGACTCCGACCACTTTGAGGCCTTCAATTTTCTTCCCTTCAGTAATAAAACGCAAATTGATTGTTTATATTTGTTTTTTTTTTTTTTTTTTTTGGTCA